>JAOXJP010278947.1:0-19641 GCA_025762735.1 Platanus orientalis | reverse complement strand
CCTTAAATAATTAAAAGAATCCATACATAACATAAGACTTGAACCTTGCTCTCTTATGTGGTGGCACATACATAAGTTGCATAATGCTGTCCGCATCAGGGTTCATCTTTAGTATTTCCAGCAGTGAGAGGTGAGAGGCGATGGGCGATGGTGGTAAAAGTTTGGAGGAGATATAGGATTAGTTGTTTTTTGTTTTTTTTTTTTAAAAGAGAAGATATGGATTAGGTATGGACCATTGGATGTTGATGTAATCCAACGGTCATGTGTAATTCCTTTTGAAAAGCAAATAAGATTTTAAAGTAGTTTAGTTCGGGTCGGGCCAGGCTTTGGGCTGGGCAGAGGCCTAACCGAACTCAGCCCGAAATTTACTTTTGGCTTGAAAGTTAGTTCCGAACTGAGCCCTAGCCCAACGTTAACAGAGCCCAACCCACTTGAATTCCGGGCCGAATGAGTCAGGCTTTGGGCCAGCTGGATCCAATTTTTGCAGCCTTACTTGGGGTTGGCTACACAAATCCTGTTTTGCCATTCCACACTATTAGGGCCATATCTACACCCTAGCATTAGATTGAAACAACAAATTTCCAAGATTCATGTTTAAATGGTTTGAATGGGGGTTTTATGCTAGCTTTGAACATGAAGCAACCCTCCTCCTTTATCCAGGCTTGGGACCAACAGTGCCCAAAAATGGCCCCAACAGATTTGAAATTCTATTGTCTAGCCTTTCAAATTAGGCTTGATATTCATGCACCATACAAGTTTGTTGAACAGTCTAGGAAGTTAGATCCTATATCCCTTTGCCTAGATGATCGCTGCCCCTTGATTTGCATTTGTTTGAACTTGAATACTAGATTCTAGTTGGGTGATGGATTGTTTGTTGTGTAAAAGTTTTTGAGTTATTCTCCCATTAATCTACAATCTTGTTAAGCCAATGACCTAACTACTTCAGCTTATTGAACTCTGTGCCAAGATCTGATTTGGTTAATCGACCCTTGCCATTACTTTCAACTCTATGCCATTGCCTTCAACATCAGAGTCTTAGCCTCTCTTTTTTTCTTGCCCTAGTTAACCTGCTCTGATACCAGTTTATGTTGTATCAAAAAAATCAAATAAAACATACATATAAGAAAGAAGATGAGAGAAGATTGACCTTGTCAAGGGCATATTCCTCAACCATTTAGAGGGTCATTAAACCTCTTTGATTATTCCTTTTTACTCTTCCTACTTAAACAGTAATTACTAAGCATTTATGTAAGATCTCTCAACACCCTAAACATACAAACCTGCTTTGCCCAAACCCTTATGACTTAAGAAATGGAAAAACAAATTAGGACTACCTTGTTTAAAACCCAAGAAGTAAATATCTTAATTAATAGAAAGTAATTAACTGGAATAAAGAAAACAAATAATGGGTATCTCTGACAACAAAGTTGAGCCATTGAAGAAAGTATAGAGAATACCAAAAACTTGCTTCTTTTTTTTTGTAAGTGAAGATTTTATGTAATGAAGAAAAGGGGACAAGATAGCCCCAAAGAAACTATACAATACAGTGACAAAACAACATATAAGAAACACATTCTCCCTACCCTTGAATGATAGGTTCCTATAATTCCTTCCCAATCCCTCAAAATATCATTCCTTTTTACATTTTTAAAAGTTTTACAAAGACTGGCTGATGTAGGATGCATGTAAACATGATGTAATGTAGAGAGATCACAGAAAATTAACCAAAGTAATGACTAAGTATAACCGGGTTCCTACTCGTCAGCCATGTTCAAGTCAAAATTCATTAGGTATTCTGTTCAGGTTCAGCTATTAATATGCCCAAGTTAAAGAACTTATAAAATAACTAAAAACAGAATGTAATCATTAGCATAGGTTATGTCTAAAATCAGAATTAAAAAATCAGCATTAAAGAAAAGTGCAAGAACCCTAGAACAATAAAAAAAAAAAAACAGCCCAACAGTGGCAAATCTGATATAGAATGTGTTACCAGAATTTAAAGGGGATATCCAGCAACACCAAACTTAAAGAATATCATTGGTTATGTTTCAGATAACCCAAACATCAAACATGGAGCATAAATCAGTCCCTACAATAATATAAGACAGAAGAAATAAAGGTGTCTAGGGATGGCAACAGGTATTACCAAAGAAAGAGAATTTTGGGACTGTTTTGATTGCTGCAGATCAGCGGTTTGCTGTGGATGAACCCAGATCAGTTCATATATAACCACAGGGTATGGCTTTTATAAATAAAAGGTTCTGCAGCAGTTTGGAGGGGTTCTGGTGTAACCGCAGACTATATAATGCTCAGAAAATACTTCAGATGCAGTTTCTTTAAAGGGGTAGCAATTGGATTCAAGCAAAAACAGGGTTGGGTGTAGGGTACCCCACGGTTGGGAAGGATGCAACCACAAAACTTCTGGAAAATCAAAAATAGCAAATCAAAGTTTAGTATTTCAAAATTTCTGGAGAAGAAAACAGAAAGCAGAAAAGGGGATTCTCTTCTTGAATTAAAAGTTGAGATTCTCAAGAATGGGTTTCAAGAATCTTAGATTTCAGCCCTTAAATCCACCACCACACGTATAAAAACTCAAGAAAAAAAGGAGAATACCTGGTTTGTAGCCTCTCTCCACAAGAACCAAGGAAGTGTTCCCCTCCCACCAACATGCATAAACCCTAGGAATCTCTCTTAGGGAATCAATCTCTGGTTGAAGGGGAAGAAGGCAGCAGCCGTGTTCTCTGAGAGCAATTCTTTATTATTCGATATTTGAGAAAATAAAACAGAGTTTAAGTCCTCAAGTAGGTGATGCCGTACCCTAAATTACATTCCCTTGACATAAAAACCCAATGCCAAAAATAGAAAAGACACCTATGTCTACTTAAAACATAAAATAAAGAAGTAAACAACATAAAAAGGTAAACTAAGGTCCTAAAGCAACATAAATATAAACTCCATGGTGTCCTGCAAGCCTCTTCCGAGAATACCCACATGTGGGCCCCACATGGTGTCGATCTACTCGAACCACAAAGATGGAGACAACAACCTCCTCCTCTGCTGGTTTACTTTAGAGGGTGTCTTTGATGTCCTCATCACTGGCCCAGGAAAACATTATCTCCTTGTCTCTCTTGAGAAACAAAGATACTGGAAAGCCCAATCATTCCTTTCCAACCATATAGACCAGTTGATTGCCACAGGAATCATCCTTCAAAGAGACTTCTCTCAGTGTTAAGGGCACTTATCTTCCACCCTGACAAAAGAGAGCTAAAGTCTGCCAGCATCACCCATTGAAACCCAAAATTTGCAATTACTACCATCAGCTCTCCATATGGACAATGAGTGAGGAGGTGGGACATTGTCTTCTTGTCTCTAAAGCCTTGAAGGCAAATATTAGGTAACTGGAACCCCTCTCATCACCAAGTTTTCTACTGTTGGCAATACCACACTTTTTATTGGTAGAGGGAGATGCTTTATGGAGGAGCCCATACTGTGCTTTTGTTCATATCATAAAGCTTACTTGTAAAGCTTGGAAGGAATAATCTTCTCCATGAATGCCCTTTGTAAATAAACAACCTTGAATACGGAGTCTTTTCTCTTTTTATGTACTTTTATACTATGATACCTTTACTTATAAAAAGAAGTTTAGATAAAAAACATGATGTCTGAATAACATTTTTTGTACAAAAGCAAAAAAAAGGCAAAGTTGATACTTTTTTCCAAATTTCTGTTTTGATTTTAAACTAACCATTTAAATGAGTCTGCTCAAAGCATGTATTTTACCTGAAAATCCTTTTTCTGGCATGCTAAGACAAATTCTGGGCCAAAAACTTCCAGGCTCAAAAGTTGTACCTAAAAGGTGTTTTTATTTTATTTATTTATTTTTCTTCCTGGTTTTCAGTATAAGATCCCCATAGTCTTGGGCCTTTCAATCAAGTATTATTAAAGTTTTGAAGTATATGTACTGTTTATTTTTTAGTGCAAATCCATTTCACTAAAACTTGACAGGAGCATCATTTGAGTAAAACTCTAATCAAAATTCTGAGTTTTGGGTTGAGTCATCAAAGTTCTCATCTCTGAGTTGATGCAATTCTCATATAATGGTATGATTAATCATGTTAGAATGTCACCTAAGATGGTCATAATGCGGTTCTTTTAGGTGTTGTTGGTCTTTGCATTAAGATTTGAGGTGTTAAAGGTTATTTAACCATGAAGATCTTCATATCTTTCCATTTGAGTGATGAAAAATATTTTATGATGGTTCTGTTTTCATCATTGATGAATTTCTTTAGCAATAAAAGAGGCCATTCACATCGTACTGAAAGAACATTAGCTTTGTATACTTAGCACTACCAACTGTAGGTTACATAAGTTTTTTTTTCTTGCAATTTTTTATCAATGTTAGGATGGCACTGCAACTAAACAAAATTAGATGATTTAGTGATGCAGTGCAATGGGGAAGATACTGAAATTGATGCAATATATTTCCAAGGCCCTCAAATAAATTTAATATAAGGGATGCAGAAGCAAATAAATCAAGTATAAAGTTTAGAAACAAACAAGTAGCCACAAAATTTTAAGAATAAGAAAATAAAATCATAGAAAGAAGATTAGAAGGATTTAGAACAGAAAAAGATGAGTAATAGAAGAAAAAAGTCCAAAAGGGTATTTATGTAATTTTGGACTAATGCCCCTCTTACACGTAAGAAATTCTGAAATTTTTATGACAGTTTCTGAGAGTGTGGAACAGGGAGGTGTTTGAGAGAATTGAATTGCGAAAAGCCTCCATCTTTGATGAAATCCGAGCTTAGGACTTGAAGGAGGAGGCAAGGCTCTCTGAGGTGGAAAGGGTTTTGAGAAATGTCCTAAAGGAGGATTTTGAGAGGATTCTTTCCATGGAAGAAGTGATGTGGCGTCAGAAGGCAAGGATGCAATGGTTGAAAGAAGGGGGCAGGAACACCAAATTCTTCCATGAGATTGCTAGTTGCCGGCAAAGAGTTGATGAGATCAGAAGATTGAAGGTGGGGGAGGATTGGGTAGAGGACGAAGAGGAGATTAGAAGGCACACTGAGAGCTTTTATCGCCACTTATATGCCAAGGATTGGGAGGTGTGACCTAGGTTAGAGGGCCTCTAATTCCCGTCAATCTATGAGGAGCATGCGACTTGGTTGGAAAGGCCGTTGGATAAAGGGGAAGTGAAGTGAGCAATTTAGCTGATGGAAGGGGACAAGGCGCCAAGGCCGAATGGTTTCATCATCTTGTTTTATAAGGAGTGTTGGAAAATTGTTAAGGAAGATCTGATGCAAGTGGTCCAAGACTTCTATGACCGTAGTTTCTTGGATATGGGAAGTAATGCAACATTCATCTCTTTGATTCTCAAAAAAGGAGCGGAGAAGCTTTTGGATTTCAGACCGGTAAGTCTCATAGGGAGCACTTATAAGACCATTTCCAAGTGCTTTGCTTTGCTCTATGGTTGAAGGAAGTCTTGCTAACCATTATTTCTAAGGAACAAGGGGCCTTCTTAAGGGGAAGGTCAATTTTGGATGGTTTCCTCTGTGCTAGCGAATGTATTGATGCTAGGGAAAGAAGCAGGCAGCCGAGGGTGATTTGCAAATTAGATTTGGAAAAGGCCTATGATCACGTAAACTGGGACTTCCTCTTCTACATCTTGGGGTGTTTTGGTTTTGGGATCTGGTGGTGTAATTGGATGTGGAGATGCTTTGGTTTGGTTTCTTTCTCGGTGTTGGTAAATGGTGTTCCTTCATGCAGTTTCGAAGGGTCTCAGAGGCTAAGACAAGGGGATCCCCTGTCTCCCCTACTCTTCCTCTTGGTGGTTGAGATGTTGGGAGCCATGCTACACAAGGCTATGGAGGGAGGGTTGTTTGAAGGCTTTCAAGTGGGTGGTAACCTCCCATCTTCAATATGTGGATGATACACTGATCTTATGCAAAATGGCAAGTCTGGATGTTGAGATGCGTTTTGCAGTGCTTCAAGACAGTGTCAGGGTTGTGTCTAAACCTTGCAAAGAGTCTCATCAGTAGGGTTAGAAACATGTCAAATATTGATCTCCTTGCTGTGGATTTAGGTTATACTGTGGGGCAGCTTCCTATACCTTATTTGGGTCTTCCTCTGGGTGCGTCCTTCAAAAGCTTGTAGGCTTGGGGGGCAGTGGTTGATAGGATTCGGAAGAAGTTAGCAGGATGGAAGACCCGATATCTGTTGAAGGGGGGAGAGTTATGCTGATCAAGGCAGCTTTGGCTAGTATACCAGTATATTTTATGTCCTTGTTCGTAATTTCAGGGAGGGTGGCGAGCCTGATTGAGAAACTTCAAAGGCTCTTAAGGCTAAAGGGGGTTTGGGCTTAAGGAAATTGGGCCTAATGAATAAGGCCCTTTTGTGCAAGTGGCTTTGGCGTTTTGGGACAAAGTATGACAGTATTTGGAGGCAAGTGGTGGCTGCAAAATACGGAATGAAGGAGGATGTAAACCCTTGTCTGGTTCGAGGACCGCATGCCATAGGTCCCTGGAAAGGCATTATGGGCTTGTTTTAGGAATAAAAGGAAGGTTTGAGAATAGTGGTGGGAGATGGCCATAAAACGAAGTTTTGGGAAGATAGATGGTGTGGGAACCAACCACTCAGGCAAATATTTCCTTCAATCTTTTCACTGGCTGCAAATCCCCAGGCTTTGGTTTTAGACTATTTAGAGGTCTTTAATGGCGAAGGGGTTTGACAGCCGACAGCCGATCTTAAGGAGACCGGCCTTTCATTGGGAAGTAGATGACATTGCAGCCCTTCTAAGGAGGGTGGAGTCCGTTGAGTTGAAGTTGCATCAGGAAGATAGGAAAGATTGGATGCCCTGCCCGAGTGGTATTTTCTCCATCAATTCTTGTGTAGATTTCTTGGATAGATCGGGGCTTTGCCACTCTCCTTGGAAGGATATTTGGTACACCCCTGTGCCTCCAAAGATTCAGTTTTTTATATGGACAGCTTCCTTGGGTAAAATCTCGACCATAGATATGTTACATAAGAAAAGACTTATCCTTACCAACATGTGCAGTTTGTGTAAAAGGGTCGAGGAATCGGTGTCTCATGTCTTGCTACATTATTCCTTTGCTTGGGAAGTTTGGTTCGGAGTAATTGCGGACTTTGGTATGTGTTGGTCTCTTCCTTTGGATCTATCATCTCTTCTTTTCTCTTGGAAGGGGTTGGCTTTCTCTTCTAGAAGAATGAGGATTTGGAGGCTAGTTCTAGTTGCAGTTTGCTGGTTCATTTAGCTTGAGAGGAACAAAAGGGTGTTTGAGAGTCAAGCCAAGCTGTCTTTCCAAGTGTACAAGCAAACTAAAGAGAAAATTTTGCATTGAGCTTGGAATTGTAAAGTCTATGGGATGCTTAATGCTAGAGATTTGTGTAGGGACTGGAAGGCCATTATAGGGTGCACCTTGGTATAATTGTTGGGGTGGGTTCCCCTGGTGGGGGTTTGGGTTGGTTCTTCTTTTTCTTATGCTCCCTTCTATTTATTCTTTGGGAGTTCTCCCCTTTTTAATAAAATTTTTCGTTTATAAAAAAACTATTAAATTCCAACAAGAATTGATGAGATAAATCGCATAATTTCAAAAACTTGAAAGTGCTTTAATGGAGGTTTTCAACACTTCATATGAAATATGAGAAAGGAAGAAGAAGAATAATGGTAGAAAAAAGAGTTAGAGAGTATAATAGAAAGAAAGAGAAAGTTAAGGGAAGGGGCAAGCCAAAGTTTGATGAAAGGGGAGAAGGGATCGTCATCCTCCTATGGCTTATCATGATGAAGACAATTTGTACTTGGAATGTTAGGGGGTTAGGGAGGGAGGAGAAGAGGTGGAGAATCAGAGCTCTGATCAGAAAAGGGAAGGTGGATATCTTCACTCTATGGGAAACGAAACTTTAGTTTGTGAGTAGGAAGATGAAAGTGGATCTCTGGGGCAGACACTTGTTCAAGTTTATTCATAAACCTGCGGCTGGTAAATCGGGTGGCATTCTAGTGGCTTGGAATTCTTCTATTGTGGAGTTGTCTGACTTTCGTATTGGGGATTTCTCAGTGTCCCATTCTATGCAGCAATAAGGAGGATGGGTTTTCTTGGTTTTTTTTTTTTAGGAGTGTATGGGTCATGTGATCAACTTGATTTTGTTCGGATTGGTGAGGAGTTACTGGGAATTAGGAATACGTGGAATGTTCCTTGGTGTTTGGGTGGTGACTTTAATGTTGTTTGTTATCCTTCGGAGAAGTTGGGGGCCTCTAGGCTATCTAACCAAATGCGTTGCTTTTTTAAGTTTATTGAAGATCAGGGCCTTGTTGACCTCCCCCTCAACGGTGCAAAATTCACTTGGACGAACAATCAAGCAAGACGACGGAGTGGTCATTTGTACCGGTTTCTATTTTCCTTGGATTGGATGTATCGAATTGGATGAATCTCGTTCCTTTGATTGTTTAAGAAGTGGCGCATAATCCGGGGTCTAATCATCTCCTTATCCTTCTCAGGATGAATCATGCTCTTTTAGGCCCTCTTCCATTCAAATTTGAGTTGATGTGGTTTGAATTCCCAGGTTTCTTGGATAAATTGAAGAGCTTGTGGGCTGAGATTAGTTTGGAAGGGTCTGCAAGTTGTGTTTGGGCAGAAATTATAGATTCTTAAAAGAAAAATTTTAAGGTGAAAAAAGAAGGAGTTGGGGGATATTGCTTCTCACAAAATTGTTTTCCTTCAATCTTTAGACTCGTTGAATTCGAAGGAGATAGATGGGATGCTCTCTGAATCTGAAACCTGTGCCAAAAAGAAAGCAGAGGAAGAGTATAATAGATTGGTGTGTATGGAAGAGATATCTTGAAGACAAAAGTCTAGAGCAACCTGGATTTAGGAAGGCGATAGGAACACTAAATTTTTTCATAAGATGACGAATATGCGGCTGGCCACTGATACTATCAGTAATTTGAAGGTGGATGGGACATGGACGCAGGATCAAAGTGTTATCAGGGATCATATTGAGCAGTATTTCTTGAATCTCTACACTGAGCCAATGCCCTTCAGACCTATTTTGCTTGGTGTAGAGTTTGATGTTATTAGTGATGAGCAATAGAGGAGGTTGGAGAGCCCTTCTCTGAAGATGAAATTCTTTCTGCTTTAAATAGCATGGAGGTTGATAAGGCCCTGGGGCTTGATGGATTTCCAACCAAATTCCTCAAGATCTGCTAGGATGTGGTGGGAAGGGATGTAATAGAGGTTTTTGAGGCCTTTCCACTCTCGTGACCAATGGTGCAGAAGTTTGAGTGCGACTTTCATCTCTCTTATCCCAAAGAAGAGAGGCCCGACTAAAGTTAAGGACTTCTGTCCTATTAGTCTTGTGGGATGTCTAACAAAGTGTTAGCCAAGACACTTGCGATCTGCCTCAAAGATACTCTCACTTCTGTGATTTCTAATTCTCAGAATGTTTTTATCTTGGGAAGGCATTTGTTTGATTGCTTGTTCATTGCTAATGAGTGTATTGATGCCGTGTTGAAGGCGGGGAGAGCAGGGATTATCTGTAAAATTGATATGGAAAAGGTGTACGATCATGTCAATTGGGCTTTCTTGTATTGGGTTCTTCAGAAGATGGGGTATAGTGTCAAATGGAGGAACTGGATCAGAATTTGTGTCTTTCCCCTCTATTTTGGTGAATGGCAACCCAAAAGGCTTTTTCAAGAGTGGCAGGGGCCTTTAGCAAGGCGATCCCTTATCATCCTATGTATTCATCATGGTGGTTGATCTCCTTGGAAGGATGGTGTCGAAAGCAGAATATGTTGGTTTGTTGGAGGGCCTTTCACCCTTAAGAGGGGGCACAATGGTTTCATTTGTTCAATTTGTTGATGATTCTTTGTTCTTGTTGAAGAGGAACTTGGAAGCCGTGAGAAATTTGAGGTGTATCCTTCTGATGCTAGAGGGCATTTCTGGCTTAAAAGTGAATCTCAGCAAATCTTCTTCGAGTCCAGGGGGTGCTATTGATAATATTGCAGATTTTGCAGCGGTGCTTGGTTGTTCGATTGCTCCTCTTCCAATCACTTATCTTGGTCTTCCTCTTGGGGCCAATTCTTCTTCAAAGGCTGTTAAGAACTCAGTGCTTGAAAGGGCGAGTAAAAGGCTCTCTACCTAGAAGGGGAGATATTTGTCCAAAGGTGGTAAACTGACTATGGTGAAGAGTGTTCTTTCGAGTCTTCCCATTCACTTTTTGTCATTATTCAAAGTTCCGGCAACGGTTGCTAATCATTTAGAAAGAATTAAAAGGGCTTTCTTATGTAGTTTGGAAGATAGTTAGAAAAAGATTAATTGGGTAAAGTGGAGTGTTATGTGTAAGCCTTTGGATCAGGGAGGCTTAGGAGTTCGGTCTATCAGAATGACGAACATAGCTCTTCTTACCAAATGGTTGTGGAAGTTTGGAGTTGAGTACAACGCCCTTTGGAGGAAAGTTATTGCAGTGAAATTTGGTGTGGAGTAGCATGATTGGAATAACGTGCTTCCTCTGGCCCGTATAGGTGCGGGGTTTGGCATCATATTTCTGTGGGATTAGAGTTTTTCTCCCGTTTCATTTGGTCTTTAGTGAACAATGGCGAGAATGTTTATTTCTAGCACGACTCTTGGTGCTCCCCTCAGCGTTTATACAGTTTATTCCCGTCTTGTTACAACATTGCTTCTTGTCAAAGGGGATTGGTGCGTGACCATATGATTGAAACCAGGGTTTGGTGCTCTTGGAACATCCGCCCAAGAAGAAACCTCAATGATTGGGAGATTGAGGAGATGCGGAGGTTAATGGATATTTTGGAAAAGAGCAACTTAGGCGATAGGGTCCTCCAGGATGAAAGAATTTGGAGTCTTAATGAGAAGTATGGTTTCTTAATCAAATTTATGTACGCTACAATGTGCATTCTTGAGCTTGCCTCGTGCCCTAGTAACTTTATTTGGAACACTCACATTCCTTCCAAAGTGGCTTTCTTCATGTGGTTGCTTTGGTGGAATCGCGCTCCCATGGTGGACAACTTGACTATTAGAGGCCTGATCATTCCTAAAGGGTGTTGCATGTGTATGCTCGATGGTGAATCAACTAGTCACCTGTTCATCCACTGTTCTTCAGCTGCAAGCCTATGGAACTTCTTCCTTGTGAGTGTGGGAGTCCCTTGGGTACAGCCAGCCTTTATTCGTGATCTATTTCATTGTTGGCCCCTTCAAAGCCTCCTAGACTCTAAAATACGTTGGGGAAGGTGATTTAGGCAGTTCTTCTTGTAGCAATTTGATGGCCCATAGATTGGGCGGAACAAACCGATCTTTGAAGGCTCGTCAGTTACGGATTGGAAGTTGCACGATACGGTCCTTTCTTTTCTTTATGATTGGTCTTTTGCAGCCCCCGTTGATTCTCGTCATTCCTACGCGGAGTGGATGTTCGATTGGAACTCTTTTATTCTATGTTCTTAGTTCTGTTGTTGTTTGTCTTGCTTTTTTGGCTTTGCTGGTGTTGTATCTCGGTGCATGTCTTATGCCATCTCGGTTCCCTTTTTAATATATTTTATTTCTCTTAAAAAAAAAAAAAAAAAGAAGAGAAAGTTAAAAAGAGACTAAGAAAGATAAATAATATAAATATATCTTGAAGGAGAGAGAGAGCTTACGGCTACACGATACAGCTATGGAAGAAGATGAGAGAGAGGAGCCATGAGTGGCATCAACCCTTGGAAAAGGAGTGATAAACAAGGCCTATGGTTTACCTTGGGAACACCCAATTGAACAAAACTTTAGTAATTTTTCACTATCAAATTATGGAGGAGGGGTTGCCTTTAAACAGGCTTACAACCTCAAACAATTAGAAACTTGTTAAAATTACTTCCTAAAAGTCCTAAACTTGCTAACCAAGTTTTCTAAAACATAAAACTTTCTAAAAACTTACTTTCCTAAAAATTAAAACTATTAAAACTAAAGACTTTCTAAAAACACTATCCCATTTTTACTTACACTCTGTTAGTAATTTGGTCTTAACTTTTCCAAATCACCTCGGATTTGCGCAATCTTAGTCTCGTTAGAAAGGTAACTGAATGACCTATATAATGACACCAAAATCAAGCCAAAAAGTCACATTTTGACAATAGAAAATTTGGATCCAAAGTGAAAAATGGGATTACAACTAAAAATCCAAAAAAAAAAACTAAACTTATCATGACACTATTGGCCTTGTCACAAAATTACTCACTCCTTACAAAATTTGAATTGATCCCACATAACATAAGTCGCATGATGTTGTCCGCATCATTTTTATCTAATGATTTATGGATAAAACAATTATGCAAGAAATTGACCATAAATGCTTTTGTTGTTTTGGTTGTTCAAACTGCAACTTAATTGCAAAAGAAAAGGAAAAAAGGTTACAAGGTTTTATCCATAGTGAAATGACAGCCACAGGAGAAGACAGAACAGAAGCCCCTCAAAAAACTCCATTAACCAGCACAGCTTGCTTGGCCGTAATTTCATAATATCTCTATCCCCTGCCACTTGTTTGATTGCAGCTGAGCAAGAAAATTTTAAATCAGATAAACCATTGACAACAATAAAGAATATGAGATTCAATAGATATATATATATGGATAAGCAAAAGAGATTTTATAAATAAAGAGGGGCAAGAAACATCAAAAGAGGACAACAAGAAAAATAAACAAAAGAGCCAAACTGAAATTAAATACAAAACAAACCACAAGAAAACAGCAAAGCAACCATGCCTGCAGAAGAAGAACCAAACATAGGAAAACTGCGACCAGCTGCCCGGCCATTGCCACCCCAAAAGAAATGATCAACAGGCCATGGACACACCACCAGCACCAAAACACCCCATCACACCTAACTCTAATGACCTCTCCCAAATTCCTTCTAAGCTCAACCCTATACAAATCCCTAAGCGCTTAGCACCTAACCTACCACTCCTATAGTCTATGGTTTTCTTTAAAACTCTATATGAGGGTTTGGCATACCCATTTAAAACATGCTCTTTCCTCTCCAACCATATAGACCAAGAAATTGCAGTTGGAACTAATTTTTTAAGCCTGATAGCTTTTGATGAAATGCCCCTTGCAGTGAAGTAAATTTAGAAGCATGAAAAATTTTCCATCTTGGATTACATTGAATGTCGAAGAATTTGTATAAATGAGTACACCAAGGCTGTTTTATCTATTTTAGCCCTCAAATTGCTGGCTCTGTTTTTTCTACTATAAGCTAGAGCAGTTATGTGGAACATGGTTGGTTCAAGGTAAAACGAACAATTTTCTGTGGATGGAAACACATTTCTAGAGACTCGGGATCTGTCAAATAATGCAGAATTCTATGTTTCCCTGTCCAGTTCATTAAATTTCCCATCCATTAATCTTGTTTTCTCTTCTTCTTTCTTGAAGTCATTTTTGTTTTAAGTTTAGTTGTTAACTAATGATAGCAATTTGTATATCTCAACACCAATTCTTTCTGGATTGGCAGTGAATGTGGTGTGGTAGAAGCAGTTTCAACCATGCCTCTTGACAACAGCTCCATCCAGAAAACCCATTATGACATTCTATCTGTGAAAGAAGATGCTAGTTATGAAGACATTCGTGCAAGTTACAGGTCTGCCATTCTTAATTCCCACCCAGACAAATTGCAGAGCATATTATCTGATCCTAAAAATGAATCACAAGAAAGATTTCTGAATATACAGAAAGCTTGGGAAGTTCTTAGCAATTCAAGGTCCCGTGCAGCTTATGATAGTCACCTGCAGGAGTCAAGAGGTGATTGGGTAATTGCAGAAGATGTCCGTTTGGAGGAAATGATGCTAGAAGATGTTGGAGAGGTCATGGAGCTCTTTTACCAGTGCAGGTGCGGTGATTACTTCTCAATTGATTCTGCAGAGCTAGAAGAGATGGGATATTCTTTGGAGAGGAACGGGACTAACACGCTATTACAAAAAGTAGATGGCTTGCCGTCATCAGTTCTTCTTCAATGTGGATCTTGCTCTCTGAAAATCCGTCTGATGATTGATGCAGGTTTTAGTTTTTTCCAGTAGATGATCATTTTGGTCTAGCCTTTGTAAAGCTGTTTTCAGCTGTAAGTTTGTCAGATCAATCTGTTGATGTTCATCTCCCAATCAGGGGAAAACAAATCTCCTGATGATCTGCAAAGTTTTTTCTTTTTGCAATTTATGTAGATAGAGTGGATACACCACAGAAGTTTGATTGTTTCAGGAATCTTCCAATAAAAGTGTTACACCGGTTTGGACATCAGGAATTGTTTCAAGTTCAAAATCTGTTTGATTTCTGTTAACCCGTAAATGACCATCTGGAAGCACAGTTCATCAGTTCGTGATGACCAACTATTCCATGGGTAGTGTCTAAGCGATCCATCCTTGCCAAATCAAAACCAAAACGATGAATTTCATCCATATTTGCTTGATTTTGGGATGGACGTTAATGAGGTTTTAAGCTCAAGCCCTGAGGGTTTTCTCTCCACCTTTTCTTGAGATCCTATTATAGCTGCTTTGTCTCTAGTCTCTCATGTGTTGTCAACTTTGAGACCACATGGTCCGAAGTTAATGTCGGAGGATCCTCTTATTTTTCTCCTACCAGATAAGATGAAGGGCGGCATGGAATTTTGTTGTTGTGGCCTCAAATTGTTCCCCTAGGCTTCACTGCAGATATATTGTAATTCAGAATCCTAATGGGTTGCAATGAGATGTGTTTTTGAGGTCTGTTTGACAGAAAATGATTCTAGCTGAATCATTTTTTAGAGTAATTCTCAAACAGATTTCAGAGAGTAATTCCCACTCAAAAGTGACCATCCAGATGCTTATAGACTGAAGTGTTGTGAAACAGAACCTCTTCAAGATGGGTGTGCGGTCCACAGTCGGAATAAATGCTGAAACATTTTAGTCCTAAACAGAGAACGATTTCAGTTGTCAAATTAGTTGGCAAAGGATACCCCTGTCTAATTGTCTTGAATAACATCATGCATTTTGAAATTTTGTAAGGATGATGTGGCCGATCATAAAAATTTTACATCGAACATGAGGTTAATTATGCACAAAGATAACGATAACCAATACAGGCAGGTAAGCCATCACATAGTTTGCTTTGATTATGATAATCCAAGATTGAAACTACAATCTTCTCTGCACTTGGTGGAGATTTCTGAATCATTCTTCATTGACAAAACCGAACATTGGGTCCAAACAGTCAATTGTGGGTTGTGTGTGGTCAGGCCACTAGGAGGAACATGGAAGATGAAAAATCATTTTTAGCAAATTTTGTCAAAGAAAAGTCACTGTTTGGTATCACGTCTTAGTCTCACATTAGCTTAAACTTAAAGTGAAAATGAGAACTACAAAACTGCAACCAGGTATAATTTGTCAATGTCATGGCAAGGTTTTCCAGCAGTTGTTATGTCCTCCCACCTCACAGTAACATTAGATCAAGATCAGGCACTAATTAGAGGTCCACATGTTTTGTTTATGTTCTTTAAAAAATTGACATGAGTTTCTCCCATCACTCAAACGTTATCTTTAAGGAAGCCAAGGATTTCAAATAAGATGCAAGGCCACTGTCACTTATATTTCAACCTTGTTTGTCAGCACTTTTAAGCATGTATATAAAATCATTGAATACAATACATTCCTCAATCTTGCCAATACCAACAAAGCCGACGTAACCTTTTAACGATCATGTGCAAGAAGAACCTCTCCAACTTGAGTTTATTTGCTCATGAGGAGTCTAAACATTCCTTCAAACCATGCAGATTCTTGGCTTCATCCGTGAGGGATGCCTTCTCTCACTGCAACATTTTCTCTGGAATTTCACCTTCTTCGAGCCAGGCCGACGAGTATTTGGATAGCAACATCGATGATGAACAAGATGTATTGATCACATAGACCCTTTTTTTTTGTATTCCCATCTATATGTTTCTTTTGTTATCACAATTTGATTTTGCTTATCTCTTCTCAGGTGGTGGTTCAGGAAATTCAAAGTCGTGCCATGGAAGCAAAGCTTAGGCATAGAAGTCGCTTGATGACAGGGAGCCACTGTTGCGTCTTCTCTCCAAAGGAAGTTGAATATGTAGAAGAGAACAAAGATGAAGAGGATGAAGATGCAGAAACTTTTTTCTCTGTTGGTAGTTGCTTCTCTCGCTGTTCAAGCACATGTGGAGAAGTTTTTCTCTCTGTTGGGAGTTGTTTCTCTCATCGTTCAAGCATAAGTGGGCTTGATTTTGGGGACGTTTGGAGGCGTTCAATAATTCAAGAGTTCTGTTATTGTAGAGGGTGGCCATTTGGTCTATGGCGGAAGGCCGTATTGTTTCCACCTCTGCCTACATCTCCCTCAGAATCTTGGTTATGGCGTAGAGACAAAGTAGTTAGGATAGCTTAATAATATACATAGATGACTGAAATTTTGTTGCTGAGGAATTATACTATATAAGAAGAGTACGCTTTATCTGATTATGATGTATATATCCAGATCTGTGGTAGGACACCCACAGACTTTACCAACTTAGCAAGCTGGCATCTTCCTGATTATGATGAATGAAAGGTCTAAGCTTTTTTCTTAATAAATTGAATATGAACAATATTGTGTCCCTCAATCACCATCGTTCTGGTTGCAAGGGTGCCTTCACATGCATCTTCTTAACCACTGAGAGCCTTAGAGGTGATGAGGTGATGATTGATGTGGGACTGTACCAAACACGGCATTTTTGAGAAGCAAAGCAGGGTTTTGATTAGGAGAATGATTGTCTGTGTTGACACAGGCCTATGAAGGCGTGCCATTAAGGTTAAACCACTTTCCATACCTCCCAGGGTTGGCAACTTGGCATATCTCCAACCTGTGATGTGATTTAATGGTTAAGGTTGGCCAGTTAACCTGAGCCACTCAATGGCCACACAAGGGGGGAATCAATTCACTTTTTGGAGGTGATGTGGCATCTCAAAAACTGAGTTGATCCCACCTTGTGTGGGTCTGATATCCTCTGCGACTCCCCCCTCTGCAATGCACAAGGGCCGAGGCAGATGCGGGGAATCAATTCACTTTTGGAGTTGTCACTTCACCCCCCAAAAAGTGAATTGATTCCCCCCGTCTCGGCCCCTAAGCCTCGCAGAGGGGGGCGGCACAGAGGATATCGCCCCCTTGTGTGACCATTGAGTGGCTCACAAGGGGGGTGGCGTAGAGGATTTCAGGCTCCCATAACCCTCTCCAACTTGGTTGACGTGGATGTCAGAGGGCTTGATTGGTGATAGTGGTACGGTTATGGGCTTGAAGTTAGGAGCAAAATCAGCAATACCAAATATTTCAAAATCTCCAAACCGTGCAATTTATCCAACCGTGCAAAGGCCATAACCACCTCAAGGGGAACGTGATATGGAAGGATCTACAATAACTTTCAAGTTTTTGAAGATTCCCAAAATCATGGGATTCCTCATTTGGTGGGTACAGGTGGTAATTTGGGCAGCTCGAATTTCTCATTGATCATGCCATATTCCAAAGAAAATACGGATGGCTAGAGAAAAGGAAATCTTGAAGAATCCAAAAATCGTGGGACATCTATTTCAATTGGAGAAATGAGGCATTATGGACAGTTTTCACTCTTCATTAATTGATCCAAAACTGGTAGTTTCCTTTCCCACAAAATTTGCACTCGTTCTGGAAGAATCTTCCTATATTTTGGAGAGCAACACGCTACAGACCCTACCTATTGAATGGGAAAGAAGCTTGATCATGCAATCCATGAGTGGGCCCACTTTTATGCCAACAAAGGGTGGCCCCACAATATTTAACAAGAGGTCAACTCCAGTAGAATTCAACCTTGTAAGACGGCCCAGCATATTCAAACCAACCCAAACCCAATGTTGGGTTAGACCAGGTATGTCGTCCATCTCTCTCTTCAATTGTTTGCGTCTGAGAATTCAAAACAATGGGGGAAACGAAGGGCCTCCCTTTTTTATGTCCCTTTAAACACAAAAAGGGAACCAATGCAGCACTGAAAAACACATATGCGAGCAGAAGTTCGAAAGCCTTGAAGGATTAAAAGTTCAAGGAAAAGGAAATACAAAAAAACCTAAAAGCTCTCAATTTTTTGAAGGGTGGTGGCAGCTGACCCAAAACAATTGCATGGAAAATGAATCTAATTTCATGGAATTGTCGGGGGATGGGTAGTGACCCGACAATTCGAACAACAAAATCACTACTCAAGGTGACCAAGTCTAGCATTTTATTTCTTTCAGAAACAAAGTGCTCAGAGGAGAAATCATTACCTATTTTGAGAAGAGTGGGAGCTCAGAAATATCATGTTGTACCGTCTGTGGGACAACTAGGAGGTCTATGACTAATCTGGGAAGACCATGTTGATTTGAAAATTATCAGTTCAAGCAACAATGTAATCATTTCAAAAAATTTCAATGAAATTTACTGCTTTGAATGGTATTTGCTATGTGTATAGATTCTAATAGAACTTAAAGAAGTGAAGTATGGGGACTTATAAAACAATTTGCTAATAATGTCAATTCTATAACCACACCATCTGAGAAATTGGGAGGAAATATTATGCCTGATTCATTCTACAGTGAGTTTAGGGAAATGATAAACTGTTGCGGACTACTGGATCTAGGTTTTTTAGGACCAGTATATACTTGGTCCATTAAACGCAGCTCCCAATTCTACATCAGGGAATGGTTAGACAGAGTCCTGGCTGATAGCCAATGGCAATTAAATTTCTGAATGCTGTAGTGTGGCATTTTCTAGCTGTCAATAGCGACCATGCTCCTATCTTGTTGAATTTACAAAAGTTTATTAAGAAAAAAAAATTCCCATTCCGGTTTGAGGCTATGTGGCTAAGGCATGAGCATTTCCAAGAAGCTACTGAATCATGTTGGAATTCAGATCCTAGTGCCACAATCCTTATAGTATTGAAGAATTTCAAAAATGGCATTAGTAAATGGAGCAGGCAATGTTTTGGTAATGTTCAATTAGATTTGAACCAAATTAATAGTAGGTCAAAGGAGATTCAGTTAGGTGAAATTTCTTATGCTCTTTTGCAAGAGGAAAAGGAGTTGTTCATCAAGTATAATGAGCTATTGAAAAGAGAAGAAGAATATTGGCATCAAAGAGCGAGAATCTCATGGATTAAAGAAGGAGACAAAAATAAAGTGTTCTTCTACATTTTCACTATTAAAAGAAGACTCAAGAATAGAATCTCTAGCATCAAACTCCCATCCAAGTCCTGGACTTATGATGTAAATGAAATTTCATCATGCTTCTCACAATATTTTCGAGGGATATTTTCTTCTTCTAATCCTGAGAATATACCTGTTGATTTCACCTTTATAGATAGCCCTGTCAATCTCGAAAAAAATGAAAGCTTACTGGCAATCCCCCTAGAAAAAGAGATAAGAGGTGTGGTTAATTCAGTGGAGCCTTTAAAAGCTCTGGGTCCGGATGGTGTACAAGCTATTTTCTATCAAAAGCTTTGGGATGTAGTTGGGAAGGATTTAATTCAAATTGTACAGAGTTGTTTCCAAAGAAAGTGCTTTCCCAATACAGTCAATCATACTTATATTGTTCTCATTCCAAATAAATAGAACTATGAGAACCCAGCTGATTTC
>JAOXJP010278927.1:0-19642 GCA_025762735.1 Platanus orientalis | reverse complement strand
GCTGAGACATGTGTGGGCTTGGTGGTCTTATGGGTTATTGTTTGAAACCCAGACCAGGCCCAATGGATTTGTTCCTTCAATTGGGCTTAATTTGTAAATTTGAAGCCCATATATGACTTTTGAGTTTTTAGTGTGTATTTGTGAGGATGTAAGCCCTTATTTGTAATTTGTATAAAATTCAGGCGTCTACAAATGCCCCCTCAAGGATGTGTTGACGAGTGCGTAGGAGACACGAGTGACGGTGGTGCATCCTTGACTCTCACCTTAATCAAAATTGACTGCTTGGCTACTTTTGGGCCAAAATAATAGAGGGGCCCACAATCCGTTTGAGGCAGTTTGGTCTATGCTTATGTTCATCTTAGTGACGAGAATAGCGCCGTATGGCTACTTGCTCAAAACTGCCAATGGGTGAATAAGAAATCACCTCCAAAGGTGCCTAGCTGAATGCTAGTAAAAAATGCACCCAAAAAATTTTCAAATATGACTATTTGGCCATTTTTTAGACAAAATAAAAGTGAGACCCGAAAGTCTTTTGGGGCGAGTCCACCTGGTTTCACGTTCACATTAGTGGGGAGAATGTCACCGTATGGCCGCTTGCACAAAACCGCCAATGGGTGAATGAGAGATCATCTCCAAAGATGTACAGTTGAACACTGGTTACAAATGTACCCATATTTTTTTTTATTTTTTATTTTTTATTTTTTATTTTTAACATCACTTCACTTAACAGCTCGCATAAGATGGGACTTGAACTGAGTCCATAGGAATGTAATATGCCACCACATTGCGCATCTGTCAGCGGGTGAATGCTACCACGGGTGCATTGGCCATCTGATGTAAATCACGTTGCTCAGCCTTGTTTGTTATCTTTGAGTGGCACCCAAGAATCCTAACAGGTGCCACAATTAGATGCGATATGATACTTGACTTGGGCTCCAAGACGATGCAGATTATGTTCCTCACGCTTTCCTTCGCCGTCTCGAATGGCCAGCATCCTTAGCAATACAAAAGGCAAGATCCACTTAGATGAACCATTGATCTTGCTCAGGCTTTATACATACATGAGTAATTTTCCATTGACATTGCACCCTTCTTTTTTTTAAAAAAATTTTTTATGCATGTGAAGATCTGGATTAGGGCGTAAACCAGGGAAAATTCCTTTTCTCTTTCCTCTTTCTATTTTTCGATAATAGAAACCAAATCACACTTAGGTTCCATTCTCTCGTTTTTAGCATTTAAATAAGAAGCTAGCTTCCCCTTTCCATCGTTAAAGACTGCTGTTTTATTCTTCTTTGTTTTCTCTATCTTCTCCACCCTCGTTGGTGCCAAAGTGAAGAGAAACAAAGACATGATGAAGAAGGAGCGAACATAAAGCAAAAGGCAAGACTTGAGGTGTGTTTCTTTTCAACTCTCTTTCTCCTTTTTCTTTTTTTTTTTGCTGTTTCTTCCTCATGAATCTCTACATATTTCTTCAGTTTTTTCTTTAGCTTTTTTAAAAAGATTTTCCACGTCCATCGTCCCCTTTACAGTTGCCAAGTGGTTCTGTTCGTCAATACTCATTTCTTGAACACCTTCAAACTTCGAAACTTGATGGTGAGCTTCAACGACGCAGCCGTTGTAGTACAATCCGATTTTAAGAACGACTGTTGTCACCACAGGCTCTCCACCACTGTCATTGTCATTACTGAGTAAAGGGGAGATGAGCTCCACCTTCTTCTTCGTCTTTCTTTCTACCATCATTTGAAGCCTCTTCAAGAGAATATTGCAACCGGTCATACAGGCAAGACTGTTGTCCTTGCCAAAATTCAAATACCTCAGGTTTAAGCCTGTATCCACCCCAATATTCAAGTTTTGGAATCAAGCTTCTGTCAGAATATTTGGCTTCCAGTTCATTGTATACTTGGTGAACAACATGCCTTCCAGGAACTATTTTACCTTGATTGCCAACCAGTGCTTCAATCTGACTTTCACGAGGACGACTATAGAAATATTTCTCAATTCTTGCATAGAAATTTTCTGCACAGTCCCTTACACTCTTACCTGTTGCTTAAGACCGTTCCAATAGAAAATAAGTGATGCACGAGGATTTTCAGATATTTCACGTGCCTTCTGACTTCATAAATGCTGCACCAAACAAAACTTTCATTATCAACTCCTTTTAGCAAGACCATTCGTGAAGAAGGTTTCCCATCCTCGTCAACAGTAGACAAAGTCCTTACACTTGGTTTCTGCACGCCAGCCACCACTACATCATCAAACCATTTTCTGAATTGATCTATAGGGTCAGCCTCCACATGGTCCTCAAGCAATTCTGGAAAAATATAGTCTTCCCTTAGTGCAGATATGTCAATTGGTGGAGGCTTCCCAATCCGGAGACACATGGAAGTGCCAGGATATGGTGGAAGGTGAAGCTTATATTTATGTGCAATAGAGGGTGGAATGAATCTACCACCCAGAAAGTGGTGGGAACCACAAAATTTCTTGGCACACAGCTTTGGAGCAGTTAAGGAAACCAGCATGTCAGGCTTAATGCCTTCTCCACCAATATCTCCTTCAACATGCCACCCAGACAGAATATCTACAGACACAATAACAAGTGATTTCTGGCACTTCTGATCAAGACTGTGCAAACAAACCAACCTCTGAATGAGATCATCAAAAGGAGGCCTTGGTCTACCATGGAAAGAGAACCCAAACATTGCATCTACTATAATGTCAAAGTCATTTGACAAGTCAAGAGGCAGGTCTTCCATTGACAAGAGAGGTATTGACAGTGATTCCAACTACAAAATTATAACACCTAATAAATATCTCTCAACAAAATATATAAACTAAAAATTCCCAAAGAATTTAACTTCGGTTCAATGATTATACCTGTTTAACCAGACCAGAATAGAGAGTCTTGGGAGTATGCTTAGGATAACATACAAATGTTTTAAACCCAAAGTGATGTAGATGACGAGCAGCTACCAGACCATCACCACCATTGTTTCCTGGACCGCATATAACAAGGATGCGACTATGGTCCCTTGATCTGTAGACCTGATAAAATAATAAATCACACACGTGACATCCCCAAATAATGTGGCTATAAAGGGAGTGATAATAGTCTTAACCACTACGATAAAAAGAAAAAATATATATGGACGGTGAAACCAGTCCCTTAATATGACAGTTCAGACCTTCCTTTATTTTATACCATAAAATTGTAATATGCTGACCATGTGTTCTAATTTACCATTTTGTTTTCATCTTATCAATGCAGATAGTCATAAAAAAGTGTAAAATTTCACCACTACCAGTGTAGCTTCCAACCTGTGCTCTGTATGAGTTACACTTGAACAAGAGCTCGATTGAATATCTGGGTCCAATAGCAATCAAAAGCCTTACAAGTATACATGTGATGAGGTATAAGAGTTCTTACAGGAACCACTAGAGCCTCAGAACTATTTTAAAAAATGAAGGTGTGCCCATAGAAGGTATTACTAGGGATCCTTCGTCATAACCTCAATGGTTGATAAGAATTGACAGTTAGGCACTAGAGCTACCATTGTGACATGCAGTTACCAATAAATACATCTAAGTAGCTATCCATGTTCAAGAAAACAATTAATGTAGAACAGATGATGCAGTGGCTGATTAGCTTCTCTGTCCCCATGATCTTTCATTGAGTCCAGCTAGAGTTATTGGTTCCACAGTTCCCCAATTGGAATCAGTACATGCTCCTCCAAAAGAAAACAAATGTGGGCTGCAAATACCAAGGGTTACGTCCTTGTTCATCTAAGACTAAATTTAGATTTTAACAGTTAAACTCTGTCTTCAAAAGACTTTAGTCATAAGTTTTAACTTAAAGTTTATCTAATTTAATTAGAATAAGTTTACTGTTAATGATTCGGATTGGGGTTTCCAAGCACTTATGAGAGTTGCTAGTTGTTAAATTCATTTCCTAGTTTGATTGGGATTGCAAAAGTCTACAATAAGAGCATTAAGGACATCCATATAGGAGGGACTATTGGTTATTTAAGTTGCTGATTTTTATAATAAGGAGAATTATTATTAGGTTCATTATTGTTGAGTTTTCTAGTAGAATTCCTACTCTAATTGTTTGAATATATGAAGCTATTATAGTATTCTTCATTGCTGACTTCTGGTTACTACTCATGGATTGACCCAACTGATTTTTGCTCTATTTCAACTCTATGATTGGTAGATCTGATCTTATTCTCGGTGGGTTCTATTTCTTGAATTCTCATTATTAATCTTATTAGTTAAAATCAGTTTTTTAATCAGATTTCTAATCACTTGATCGGCTAATTTCCTTTCACTCACTTAGCTACTAGTTCATCAATAAGGCTGTAGAATTCTATCATCTATTCATTGAAGCAGTAGTGGGCTGAAATGTAGTAGTTATTCTTCTCAAATCTGCTGCATTATTGTTGTGGAACCATCACTGTTCTACAACAATGGGTTGACCCAATATACACTATGCTTGTAGCCAAGGTTCAAAATGTCGGTATTGGTGGAAATATCAGTCTGGCCAAAATAAAACATATATCGGAAATATTGGAAAGAAATATTGTAAAAATCGTGGAAACTTAAGAAGCATATTCTAATCTAACTACATATGCACAAGGAAACAAATAGATTCATTAGGAATGATAGCTTATTTTAGTACACTTGTATTTTATTATTCTTTAAAAATACACATGCCTACATAATGGTTGATAAAAATATTACAATCCAACCGTATATGCATATGGGAACAAGTAGATTCTCTTCCTTTTCTTCTTTCTTATCTTCAACTTATTCCTCCCTCATTTTACTTTATTTGAAATTTATCGTTTTTCATATAATTTTTTATCATAATAACACAATATTGATATTGATATTAGGCAATAATACACTGTGAAAGGGGAATATTTGCTCAAATACACTGATATCGTACATCATGTTGACCAAAAAATGAATTTTTATTATGTACTTAATGTTTCGTGTTAATATAGAAATATGTCATGTCGGTCCTGGTATACATGGACATATGTCGGAAGATATTTAAAATATTTCGAGATATTTGATACCATGCTTGTAGCAATCTGGGCAGCTAAGAGACTGCTCATAAATCTCAAGCAATCACCCCGAATATTGAACAAGGGTGGTGGATTTTCTACGGCCAACAGCTTGTATCAGTCTTTGGTATTGATTGATCCAGATTGTGATGTAGCATGCATGTAGGGTAGTGAGTGTATGCACTGGAGATGAGAATAAAATTACTAAAATACTGTAGAAAAATAAACAAGATTCCTACTTGCAAGTCCACATGCTAATTCAGATAGTTCTTAAATTAAGTTCAACATGCAATAGAGGAGTTAAGGCTTACAAAATAATAAACAATTAAAGACCTAGCTAATATACTTGATTATTGTGTCAAATTAAGGATAAGAAAAATTTAAACAAGGCTCAAACAAAAACATACTATGGCTGAAATTTTTCAAAAGTGCCTAAATTAGACCAAAATCAAGGAAACAACACAAAAAACTCCAGGAATAGTCTGAGAGGCCTAAAGACGGATTTAATCATATATTTAGGCAATCATAATATTTTAGGGGTGCTCTGTTTAGGTCAGGGAATTGAAAACTCAGATCCAGGTCATATACCACAACATGTCAAAAGTTCATACTTTTAGAAATTTGAAGGTAGAGCCTGAAGAGATAAACCAATATCTAATTTGAGTGTAGAACAGTTCTTTGATGATGTTAAGAGAGATTGTAATCAATGTCCATGGTCGTAAGGATCAATTTTGGGATTTCCAAAATTTTCAAAAAAAATGGCAACTCCTACAATGTAGTGCCGCCAGCCTCTAGAATCCCTGCCTAGGGTTTTATTGAATCCAAACTCTCGTAGAAGACCACGGATCTATATCATTTCACAAATCCCATGAGACATCGCTCTATGTTCGACTTCAGCACTTGACCATGCTCTACACCAAGTAACCAAGTAACCCCTAACAACGGTACAGTAGCTTGAGGTGGACCTCCTATCATCCACAAAACCAACCCAATCAACATTTGTAAAGGCTTCAACTCTCATATCCCTCTGTTTACCATACAAGAGTCTTTGACTTAGACTCTTCTTTAAATAATGTAGAATACGGCATGTTGCCTCAAGATGTGACGTCATGGGAGCATACATGAACTGACTCAAAACCCCAACAACATAAGTGATGTCCGTTCTCGTCAAGGTCAAGTAAATAAGTTTGCCTATCAATCTCTGATATCGACCAATACCAATAAGCCAATGACCCTCGTCTGCCTACAAGTGGTGGTTAGACTCAATAGGAATCTCACAAGATTTACACCTTAACATCCTAGAGTCATAGATGAGATCTAACACGTACTTGCACTGGGACAAGAAGATTCCATCCTTTGACCTAGCAAGCTCTATCTCAATAAAGTATTTGTGAAGCCACAAATCCTCAATCTCAAATTCCTTGCTCAAAAATCCTTTTAGGTTGTTCATCTCACAGTGATCATTACCTATAACAACTATATCATCCACTTATACAATAAGAGTTGTCATCTTCCAATTCTAACGCTTTACAAAGAGAGTATGATCTACTTGACATTATCTGTAGCTATTCTTAATCGTGGCACTACGAAACCTTTCAAACCATGCTCTAAACGATTGCTTGAGGCCATAGAGAACTTTCTTGAGATGACACACCTTTCATTTACCGATAGAGATCTGAAAACCAAGAAGCAAACTCATTTAAACTTCCTCTCCAAGGTCTCCATGTAGGAAGACATTCTTAGCATCAAATTGTAATGATGACCATCCTTGATTGGCAACAACTAAAATCAACATACGAATAGGGACAAAAGTCTCTTGATAATCAACGTCATATGTTTATATATAGCCCTTAACCACCAATCTAGCCTTGTATCGCTCCCTTGTACCATTAGGTTGCAATTTCATAGAGAATATCGATGCGAAACAAGAAAAAATCTATATTTAGATTTGATGGATTTATGTAGGGGTATTTTGAAAATTTTGGGTTTAAAATTTGTGTATGGTAATCTTTTTTATTTGGTTAATTTATGTTAGTTTCTTGTCAATTCAAGGATTTTTATTAATTTCCAAATATCCTATGTTTTATTTAATTTTAAAGTGAAAGAACTATTTATGTCACTTTTCTTGAAGGCCTATTTTGGAAGGTTAAAACCTACCCGTTTTGGCTGATTTTGGTGTCATTTGCAAGGTTATTCAGTTATCTTTCCAACAAGACCAAGATCTTGAAAATCCAATGTGATTTGGGAAAGTTATGGCCAACATACTAATAAGGTATTACTTGGTGACAGGATTTAGTTATTTTAAAATTTCATTGTTTTAGCAAATCTAGTTAGAGTGGAATTTGGAAAGCTTAGAGTGTAAAGTCTATATATATATATATATATATATATGCTTGTAACCCAAATTTTATTGATGAAGAATGATGCTTATCAATGAATTCAAGCCTATATTTGTTTTATTCTTTGGTACAACTCCAAAATCCTAAAGGTGTGATGCTTTCAACCCTAAGTGTGATTCATAGGAGGCCATTGGTGTGACTTTATTGGTATTTTTCTCTTTTCTTATATTCTTTTTTCTATTATAGCTTTTTCGTCCTACATCAATTTGGTATCAAAGTTGAGTTATAATTGTGTCCCTATCCAACTTTGTTCCTGTGGATCATTAGGAGGTTATTCTTTCCATCAAGTTCGAAATCCCTGGAAGAGTTAAGATGGTTCTTGAGATTATAAATAAATTTGAGTTCCCTCACGGAAATGGCATATAGGTTCTAATTAGTGACAAATATGAAAACAATTTGCTTTCTTTAGGTTTTGTCAAGAGATTTTTACAAGATCTGGCAATTAGATCATCATGCCAATATGAGGATGATGAATTTGTCATTCAGTTCAACTACGGGGGATATTATTATATTGCATAGTGCAAGGTTGTTCCTATGACAAAATATAAAGTGGTGTTGGACAAGAGATGGATTGAGGAGAGAACTGAGTTTTATGAAGAAACTCATATCTTGAGACTCTGACTCAATGGTAAATGACATCGTCTTCGACTTTTGCCACAACTGCTTCCCACAGTCCCGCCAGATTCAACAGACAAGAAGGCAGAAGAAATTCCTCAAGCAGTTGATGAAGAGCCTAAGACAAAAGCCAAGGAATTTCAAGATCAAACCTTGTCTGAGTCAAAGAAGTCTAATGAGGATGACAAATCTACAATTAGGGTGAAGGATGAAAATCTTAATATGGGTGGTGATGAAAAAACAAGTGACGAGATTTCGAGTATGACAAATGAGCCAGTGGTGATTGCGGATGCGACATTGTTGCCCCAGATGTCGAGGAGCCTGTAGTTGGGGAGATAGTCCAATAAAACGCAGAACCACATCCCTTTACAGTAGCCTTACCACTTCCAGAGCCAGTGGTTTCTTATCTTAATGTGATGATGTACTTGAGGAGAGTTACTACAAGGTATTTCCCTTATCAGATGTTTACAAGAAGAAAGGTCAACACAGAGATTGCATTATGGAGAACATGATATATGGTTACGTCGTCAACATTACCTAATGTTGTTGATCCTTCATCGTTACAAAACTCGAGATCAAGTTTTTTCGAATCAAAAGAGAATAATGCAGAACAAGAAAGAACCCATGTTCAGATTTGATGGGTTTATGCATGAGTATTTTGGGAATTTTGGGTTTAAACTTTTTGTATGGCAAAATTTTTTTATTTGGTTAATCTAGGTTAATTTCTTGTCAATCAATTTAATGGTTTTTACAAATAAACTATGTTTTATTTAATTTTAAAGAAAGCGAAAGAACTATTTCCATCACTTTTTTAGGCCCTATTTGGGAAGGTCAAAACTTACTCGTTTAGACTGATTTTGGTGCCATTTGAATGGTTATTTAGTTACATTTTCAACAAGACCAAGATTTTGAGAATCCGATGTGATTTTGGAAAGTAAATGCTAAAATACTAGTAAGGTATCACTTGTGGGCGGGATTTAGTTATTTTAGAATTTAATTTTTTTAGGAAGTCTAGTTCGAGTGGGACTTAGAAATCTTGGAATGAAAAGTCTAGAAAGCATGGTTGTTTTGTTCTCTGGTGTGACTCCAAAATCTTGAAAGTGTAATGCTTTCAACCCTAGGTAAGATTCCAAGGAGGCCATTAGTGTGATTCCATTGGTAATTTTCTCTCTACTTCTATTATGTTTTCTGTTATTTTCTTTTATTATAGATTATCTATTAAAGAATCAGATCAAAACCATTTCATTCTACATTAAACACCCATCTGCAACCTTCAGGCTCCTTCCAATGTGAGAGATCTACATATCCCATGTTTTGTTCTTCTCTAAGGCCTACATTTCATCCACCATTGCTCTTCTCCAATGATGTTGTAAAAGAGCTTGAGATACACTGCATGAATAGAAATAGAGGACAAAAAGGTAGAGAATTCCCTAAAAAAAGGAGACAAAAAATCATAACAAACATGGTTAGAAATAAGGTGTTAATTACAAGAGCGAACACCCTCCCTCCCAACAATAGGAAGGTGGGAAGAAAGACCTAGAGACGAGGTGACCAGTTGGGGAGGTACATGAAAATTAGGGATAAGGGCACATCTTTTCTTATGTCAAACAAACACATGAGTGAAATCTTTCGCCTAAACCTTTTTTTGGGTAGTTGCCTTAAGCTCTTTTTCCTTATGGGCAGCAACTTGTTCTATCTCTCCCCGAGTACTATGTCCATCAACATCAAAGAAATATAGAGAAATAGGAAGAGGAATGGCCGACTCATTTCCTCCTTCATGTCTACGCTCCCCCAAAAGATAAGGCTAGCTAGAGGGAAAAAAAAAAGGACAATCTCATGAAAAGTAACACCTATTTAAACAATACGCTTCCGAGTAGAAGGGAGATAATATTTATAGCATTTCTGGTTCAAGGCATACCAAAAGAAAATACACTTAAGAGCTTCGATGTCCAACTTGGAGCGGTCAGACTTGGGGACATGAACATAGCAAATGCAACAAAATATCTTAGGGGGAAAAAGAGGAACCAAGGGTGGAACACGAGAAGAGGTCAAGGGAACGTGCATATGATTCATCAAGTACGTAACAATCTAAAGAGCATCAACCCAAAAAACTTAGGGAACGTGCATATGAAAGAGAAATGCATGAGTAATCTCAAAAAGGTTGCAATTCTCTCATTCAGTAATGCCATTTTGCTCAGGAGTACCAGGACAAGTAGTCTGATGAAAGCGTAGACAGATAAGATGAAAATGCATTAGACATATATTCCCCCCCCCCCCTAATATTTGAATGAAGAACCTTAAGCTCAGTATCAAACTGAGTCTCCACTAATTTGTGAAACAACTAAAAGTTTGAAAAAACCTCTCTTGGGATTTAGTAAGTAAATCTAAGTGGCTTTGGAGTAATCATCAACAAAGGTCATAAAATAACAGAATCCAAACAATGAGGCAATTGGGTAAGTCCCCACACATCAGAAAGAATAAGGAGAAACGGAGTAGTACTCCTACTCATACTAAGAGAGTAAGAAGAATGACAGTACTTGTCAAACTCATAGGTTTCAGAATAGAAATATAAAATGAAATAACATAGCTCAGGAAATAGTTTTTACAACATATAAAATGAGACATGCTAAGACGATAATGCCACTGAAAGAGCTACACATTGGGAAGAAATGGATGAGGGAAGTGGTTGAATTATTGGTGATGAAGGTGGTATCCATTGAGCAGTAGAGGCAACTGATGAACAACCATCCATAAGATATAACCCTTGATCGTCATTGCCTCTACCAATAGTCTTCCTTGTCTTCAAGTCCTGAAAAACACAATAAGTGGGAAATCAAGTAACACTACAATTCAAGGCTTTTGTAATATGACTAACAGAAACAAGATTCAACTTAAAGTTAGGAACATGAAACACAAAAGTTAAAAGGCAAAGAAGATGTAAGAGGAATATAACCGGTACCAGCTACAAAGGATAAGGAATCATCAGCAATGCAGACCTTATCTCAACTAGAAGCAATACGGTAGGTCAAAAAAGGATGAGACAAACCAGTTATATGATGGGACACCCCTAAATCAATAGTCCAAGATAACTGAACAAAGAACTAGAAGAAAAGATAGAAATGCCAAAACAGGATGAGGAGATAGCATCACACCACTAGTGTGCCATGAGTCACCATATAGATGCTAGTTTGTTCTGAGAGGAAAACAAATGGAGAGTTGGATGTGAGATCAACAACATCGCAGGCTATTCAAAGCCGTCAGCCCCTTCAAAACAACACAATGAGAGGTTCCCGCAGCCCCTTCCACAATCAAAGAGTATCATTTATATTGGAACAATAAGAGCATTGCTCAATTCAAAAGGGAACCACAATCCACGGTCTTCAAATCAACTTCAATTGAGTCAAATCGAATCACAATAGCAGATCTCTGATGAGATTTGGAAATCAAAAAACACGACCCGCTGAATGCTCCCAATACACCAAGAGTCACGAATTGTAACAGAGAACTCAAAAAAAAAAAAAGCTCGAATTCCGGCACTAGAGCCTATAGATACAACTGCCAATATTCAAATCCACAAAACCAAGGGCTGCCACAGTTTGAACATAGTACCACTACACCCACGACACTCACATAAGCTTCACAACACTACCACCAATAAACAACCTCAACAACACTGGTATTCCACAACATTGTTCCAAAACACTGTTCAGAATAACTATTCGCGAACACTGTTCATGATCACTGTTCACTGTAGCATTAACGAACAAAAGTGCATTGAAAACATCACAAACCTCTTGATCTTCAACCATTTTTCTTGGAGCATGATTCAACATATTCCAGAGTGTAAAACAACCACTCCTTTCAATCAAATCTTAGAAAACAAGCAGCACATCCACACAAAAATAAACGGAGAATGGACCTTAATTCATGCTGGATAATAACCAGACTTTACGAAAAACCTCATAACTCTCTCAAATCTCTGTCAAACTTGATGGGATTTGTTTCTAAAGTTTTCTATGCTAAAAATTATCAGTCATTTACTAATCTTCGACAAAAATAACTACTAAATAGAGCGGGAGATCGATTTTTCTTAGATTTGGGCAGATGGCCAGAAAATCAAAGAAAAATCTATAACTTGCTCAAAACGCCTCTGAATCATCTCACCATATCCACCATAAATCTCTAAAAAACAAAAAGACCTGGTTGGGGAAGATTCACATACCTTCGACCCTTGCTGACGTCAACCGTACGGACGCTAATGCCAGCAATACTACCAACACCTTGATGCCTCAAGGTCTCTGAGCGATGCAAAACTAGCTTTAATACCAAGTAGATTTCTAAGTATTCAGGGTTCTAGGTAGGAGAAAAAGAAGAAAAGGAAGAAGAGGAAGAGGGAATTTAGAATAATAGAATACGTATAAAGAGAGTTAAGGCTCCTCTCACATGCTTTGCTTCATATATCAAAAAGTAAGAATACAACTACGGGTATTTATAAGTATACCTCAATATTGTACAAAGAAATATGTAACCTTACAAATATAACCACATATATCCAGAAAATACAACATCAACCACTACCACATAATGTAAATTTCACAAAAAGTGAGCTAAGGGAAATAACACAGAAAAAAAACAAAAAAGAAGAAGCAAAGCGGTAATTAAAGGACATACCTCTGCTATCGACGTCGCAACACTCAAGCCAGCCAATTCCTACAAATACCATCAAGTAAAGAAGGATTCAAATTAAAAGGTTAAAATGATTTTCCCAAAACTAGGAAAAAAAAAAGACTTCCTTTCTCAGAATCTTCCTGCTATTTATTGAATTTGAAAAAAAAAAAAACACCCTTTTAACTACTTAATAAAGACTCATGATGGAATACTAACTATGGACTGGGAATCATTTTCCTTGGGATTGATATGATAGACTGAGTCTCCACAGTCTCCACAGCCAAGACTGTAGCCCCTGTGCACCGGGACAAAAGATTTCAATCTAACAGTTCTTCACATGGGGTACAAGTCAAGCCCTGGAGCCTCAATCTATAATATCATTTCCCAAGACTAAAAGTTCCAACCTTACCAATCTCATCTAAAGAGGACAACCCCAGCTATCCTCTTTACAAGGACACCATTCAGAAAGGAAAATGAGCTAAGCTGTGATGAGAAAATCTAGAACATCAACTACAATTCAAATGGTCCTATCACAGCCACCAATGTGGGTGGTTTCCACCCTCGAGATTTGAATTTCAAACTTCAATCAAATCACACCCACATTTGTGGCTGTGATAGGACCATTCATACTGTAGACAATTTTCTCTCATATGCGTTATATGTATAAGGAGGGTCAACAAGTCTTTGTATCAGCAAACATGGATCAAGTTTACGGGAGAGGAACCCATGGCATCATCATTCACCATTATTATCATCATGAACATTATTGCCATCATCACCATAAATCATCATCACCACCACCACCACCACCACCACCATCATTCCATTAATATTCTAATTATCATTATTATCCGGGAAAAGGTTTTCTAAGTGGATCATCAACGTCTTGTCTTTTCTAAACAACTATGTGAAGTGATGACATGGCTAATCTAGACCAATTACATTAGCAACCCTTTGGATTAGTCATGTGATCAATGCCCATAAAATGGGCCTTCTTTGCCACATGGCAGGGGGCTATTAAGATAGAGCTTACCATATGAGGACAGGGCGACATAGAGAACACAGGTCACCAGATTCCTGGGTAGTGTACATCTCTTGGCTAGATGGCTGTCCTGATTCTCCTGAATAAAAACCCAAGTGATCTAGACAACCCAGAAATTTTCTACATGGCAATGGCATGCTGCCTGACAAAGAGTAATTGGATACATAATTAGGTAATTATTTAGCGTATGTATACCATAGCACCCTCATTTGACCCAAAATTACCTAGACACCCTTTGTCTAGCATCGGGTTATGCATTGATTGGTACTGGCATGATATCTCTCCAATTAGACTGGACAAGATTCAACCCCCCCCCCTCCAAAGTAATTGCCGGGTTCAAACCATCTCCAGTTTGACTGGAGAGGTATCAAGCCAATACCAATCAATGTGTGACACGATGCTTGTGAAAGAGAGTATTGGTAAATACACATAGGTCAAGGAGGGTGTTGTTATAATAAATACACATTAAATAAGTAACTATGTATTTAGCAAAGTACCATTTTTCAATCATTGTGCCACATGCTAGGTAAAGTACTAGCGTGATATCTCGGCATTCAGAGTGGAAACTATTTAGAACCCTAATTATGTAGAAAACTTTAGTCCAATAGGATAAAAATACTCCATTTGGCCACACATTAAAACATTGCAAAAGGTAAGAATCCATTACAGTAGGGTAAATGGGTACCAAGGTTGAGAAAATAGGCCTCCACAAGTTTTCATTTCTAAGAATACCAATTCTTGCATATACAACTCAGTCATAGACTCATAATTCGTGAGGCCGGTTGTAGTAATGGTTTGTGAGACCCACTAATATGCGTATTCCAATCCAACAGTTACTAAAGCCGATTCATTCCCTCCGTCCGAGCGAGATTAAGGAGGAACAAAAAAAGGTCTTCTTTCACCTCATTTTATGGAATAATTGAAATTGTTTTCTTGGAGAAAATTTCATTTTTCTCTAGGACCAAACCCGAGAAAATGAAATTGTCCTGGAAACCCACTTGCTTTCGTCGAAAGCTCGAAGGATTGACAGAATCAAACCAAAGGGAAAGACTGAAATAGAAAGACATTACAAGGAAAAAAAGAAAAAGAAAGAAGATAAAAATCACACCGACCATTAACTGATCAACGCTAAAACCAAGAGGACCCATGAGGAGCTCATCGATCTCAGCCGCCTCACTCTGCGTCAGATAAGACACGGATTCCGGATTCAGCAAGCTCTCAAGAGACGAAACCACTCTATCCGCCATTCCTCCCACTTCGCCAAACCTCCAATAGAGTACAGAGTAGTTCGTTACTCACTTGTAAAGAGAAAAAGAAGGAACGAAGAGAAGAAGAGAATCTATTCCCGCGGGGAAGTGAGAAATTTTCAGAGACGTGTTCTAGTTTCTGACAAGAGATATGCATGTACTTGTACAAAGATTCAACATTCTCTCCTCTCGAGAGAGAGCATCTCGTCAGCACAAACAAATATATTTGTACAAGGGACTAAGGGAGTGCGAGTGGGGCCATATACGTTTTGCATGGGCCCCACCCCTTGTTGCTTGTGGACCATGTGAAAAACCGTAAGGGTGATACATGAGATATGACTCCATTAGTACCAAACCATTACTTAGAAATTAGAAACGTCCTCAATGGCCAATTTCCCTTTTCTAGTTAAACTCTACCAATCATCTTCTATGGTTATTGCCATTGGGTCCTTATTATCTCTGTAATCTTTATGGTCTCATTGTAATTTTCACCTCCATTCTTTCTTGAATTAGCAACTCAAAATTCTTCATTTTCTTATTGAAATTGTAATTGGAAATATCTGAATTCAAATTTAAGTAAACAAATGCGGATCCTATTTTTTAAATATTGACAGTATTCCAATTCGTATACAAAATTGGAGTAAGCAAACCAATACATATAGGAATATATTTATATCCACTTGGAATTCACTCCGTTTATGGCTTTACTTGTTAGTTGTAGGAAAGGAACTTGGACTAAAAAATAAAATTCAATTGCATGAAGCCAAATACAACCACTTCTTTCCGGGGGATAGCAGCAGCATATTTCAACACAATTTTAAAGCCTTTCCTTTCACCAAAAGAAAAAAAGAAAAAGAAGGCCACTCCTTGTCTCACTAGTCAATGTTGTGGTTGACTTGAGTGTCAACTTTATAGGTGCATTCCGCATCCCTTATTAGACTAAGAGCATGATGAGATCAGATCCTCTACAACAACCGGTTAACAAACAAGAAAAAGCCAAAAAGGCATCTCAGGGATGTTTTTATAAAGAAACTTGGCTGCTCACTATATTTTACACAGTCACTACTTGGTTGCTCACTATATTTTACACAATTACTATATATATATATAAACTTCTCTTGTATTTATTTATTTATTTTTGGATAATCAAACTTCTCTCTTTTACGTCACCCATATGACATATTAAAAAAAAATCCATCATACCCAACCTTTTGTTATATAATCAAATCCAGGGTGTTTTTGTCACAACCCAAGCTAGTGTTCGGTTTTTCCCTAGGTTCGAGTTGGGTTTTGCTTAATAGGAACACATAATTTGGGTTTGCAACAATGGTCGATTCAACCTTAAATAGATTAATCCACATCCCGAGAATTATATAAGATTCTCAATACATGGTTTGATTTATCAAAACTTTTGTCACATTTCTTTCTTTCAATCATTTTTATACACTTTCTTATATTTCTTGTCATCACATCATTCTTTTCAATATATTATCATTCACAAAATGCAATGAAAATTCATGGCATTTACAATCAAAACATCTTTATATCTATAATGTAACGAAATATAAGGTACCATTCATATTCTCATATTATTATCTAATATTACACAGCAAGATATTTACCTTCAAAAATAAAGATTCAATATAATATATATTAGAAAGTAAAAGAACATTGTAGTCTAATTCAACTTTAACCGTAATCAATAAAAGTACTTTACCTCCCATCAATACTCCATAAGATTATAATTATAGAGTATCTTTGTTACGAACTCATCAAAATGGAAATATTAGTATAAAAATCTTTTCTCTTGTCATAAAATCACCTCCTCTTCAGGAATAGTCCTTTCTAAGAATAGACACCGGGTATGTGATCCCTCTAGTAGTTCAATCTATGAGATGCTAATTATGGGTGAGCTTGATGAACTCAATATCTAATCATACAAAGAGACTTGAAATGAAAAATGAACAAGACATGATACATATGAAAAATTAGCATGTAAACTAAGATAACAATAAGAGTAACAATATAAAAAGTAACATATCGCACCCTTTAAAACTTTCATGTAGGTTTTCTTGTATGCGTTATTCTTTTCACTTTCGTTTTCATGTTTTTAGTTTTTCCTTTATATTACATTCATTCTATGTCATTTATATTATAGTCTTTACTTACTATTTTCACTTTACTTCTTTGACGTATAGTTCTTAGTTCATTCACTTTGTTTTCACTTATACTTTTCATCATACAAGTTATTGTCTTTCTTTCTTTTATTTTCATGTGTATTTCTTAAGTTTTATCTTTAATTTATTTTCTTTACTTGTATGAGTTAGTTCTCATCATTTATTTCATTTTTGTTCACATTCATTTATTTACTAACTTATACATTGTCATTCATTTCTTTTCTTGTACCATCGTTTAACTTTCAATGGCAGGATCTTTTCATTTTTTTTTTCATTGATTAATTCACAATGATAGGATCTTACAATTCTTTGTAATTGATTATCCCCTAATGATAAAGTATTGTAATTGATTAACCCTTAATAATAGAGTTTTTTAATCTTCTCAATTTACTTTTCGATTTTTACAATTTATTTTTATTTAATACATTAATGAGATAGTCAAAATCAAGGATTTACTATAAACAATCAATAGAAGAGATGCTCATAATGAAATTTAACGAGTTGTAAACATAAAATCAATGATCTACTCAACATCTCCATGAGGTACTGATATAAGATAATAATTTATCAATATTTTTGGATTTAATGACTTAAAAAAATAACGCATATTATGGTTTAATTAGGCAATTAGCAAATGAATTCATTGACTTCAATCATATTATGGAAACATCAAGGATGTCAAACATGTATCATAAATAAAACTATGTAGATCCACAATTAGACGTTAAGATTTAATAGAAATATAATGATTCACTCCCAATTTCTCACAAATAATCCAATTCAAATCCAATTTTTCATTAAACATAGATCAAAATATAGATATAAATATTAGATAAAATAATTGTTCACACTTTTCAAATAAACCATTGCATATTTAAGAAAAAATTTAGAATAAGATTATAAGGAAATCATTATATACATGGCAATTCAATTAATCACTTAAGGAAGGATCCAATGAAGTTCTAAGATCCTAAGAAATGAATTCACATACTCGATTGCATAATTCTTTACTTCTTTAGAGAAATTTGGATCAAGAGTACAAAACATCAACACATTCATGAAAACCAATTAACAAATCAATAATGAAGGTTTAAGAAGCATTTCTAAAATTCTAATAAAGGGAATTTTCAAATACTCTTTGCATAATTACTTAATTTTCATGAATCTCTAAATCAAGAATAAAATGAACTTCATTCATTCATGAAAATCAATCAATAATTTAGGATCTAGTAGAAATTCTAAGATTATGAGTAAAGAATTCAAGTACTTAACGTATAATTCTTTACAATGATTTCTTATTTAAATCTCAATTATGAATAACTTCATTTCCTTTGTTATTTCCCTTTCTTTAAGCTTCAATTCATTCTTTCTCTGTAATATAAATGAAGATATAACATTAAAACAATAATATTTTATGAATTTCAAAGAAAATAACTCATAATTCCATGAATGAGCTCATCTTACCATACTAGGGATCTTCTTCATCCTTTCTCCTAGAATTTCTCTTTTCATACTCTTTTCTTTTTTTATTTTAAATCCAAATAAGGTGTAATTTTTGTTTAAATTTTGTCATCTAAGGTTCCTTGCATGATTCTTAAGTCTTTCACATGTGTTGGACATTTTTTGGGATAAAAACATTGCACATTTCATGTTTTTCAACATTTTCCCATTTTGGACTTGTCATGGAGTCGTCATGACCAATCTTGAGTCACTAGGACCGGTCTTGGGGTCTTCATAACCAGTCCGGCAAAGGATTTAAGTGGTAGTGGGTGTTGAAACTGGTCCCGCATTTTTCATAACCGGTCATGGGCTTGTGATTGGGCTTGGTTCTAAATTTTCTCATGTTTAGATACTTTGGTAAATCAATCATAACTTTCTCTAAAAAAAACTCTAATTTAGTCGTTGTTTATTCCGTTGGAAAGTAGACTCCTAGGTCTTCTCAATGGTATATGTTTTAAAGTCTCGTTTGTACGTTAGTATAGGTTCACCTTGAAAGGTACCTCAAATCTGTTAGTTTGTCAACACAGACACCTTGTGAGAAAACGGTCATAATTTTCGCTAGGAAATTTCAATTTACACACCGTTTGATTAATTGAAAAGTAGACTCCTAAAAGTTTCCAGTGATATATGGTTTGAAAGCTAATTCATACGATGTTGATACAAATTTACTTATGAATTTATCACAAATATACTTTTAGGGCAACTTCACAACTTGTCAAGTTCATGACTTGACTTGGCTTCCTCACATTTAAATCATTGTATTGAGTTCCAAAAAACCACCATGAACTTATCAAAATATTTTTTGAAAACATTTTTACCCTTTTATACAGTTATTTACATTTTTGTCATTCTTATGCGGGGTATTACAGTTTTAGCACGGTTGATTTATTACCTCTCGTGAAATGATATATATATATATATATATATA
>JAOXJP010278916.1:0-19643 GCA_025762735.1 Platanus orientalis | reverse complement strand
TCTATCTTAAACCTGGAGATTTGAAGCTAAGGATGAGGCCGAGGTATGGCCCTTGACTTTCTGGATTCGGAGATCGGATGAATCTCTAAAGGTTTTTGCAATGGTCATTTGTTGGTTAGGATTTTCACGGATTGAGAGATTGGTTGGTGCTGTTCTCGAGTAGTGTTTGACTTGTGATGAATCCTTTAGAGGGGAGAGACTTAGGGGTGCACAGGATCTAAAATTACATCATTTGGACCACAGATGAGGCTCTAGGGGTCATTCTTTAAGTAGAAAGGGTAAAATGGTAATTTTTTGCCCATAGGTCAAAAAAGGTGAAAATATGAATTCTTTGCTTGTGATGCTTCATGACAAGAAGGCTTATGTAGGCCGAGAGATTCAATGATCTGGATGACAAATGATGAGTATTGTGCCTTGGAAGGCAAAAGGGTAAAATGGTAATTTTTTTAACTGTGATGCTTTAATGCAAAAAGGCTTAAAAGATGTGAAAAACTTACTGGTGACATGAATGGTGTTATAAAATGTGGACCCTCAAAATCCTGTTAGTGTTTTTGAAAGAGATTAGGGTTTGTCCTGAAATGATGCTTCTTAGGCTATAATAAGATTCTTTAACTGATTCATTCACAACTAGAACATCTAAAAAGACCTCTTTGGGAGTGCCTAAGCTCCTAGAGTCCAAGTTGGCTCTTCCTAAGCTAAGGGTACTTAGAGTTTGATGTGTAAAAATTGTTATGTTGTCCTTATGCCAACACATGACCCGTGTCAAAATTTGGGTGCTGACAAACTCGGTTGGTGCCATGCGATAAGGTGTAATCAAAATTGGCTCAGTTTCAAGTGCTACATCAATAACAAACTTGATCTCCTGATCAAGCAGCAATCTAGGAAGATCTTCTGGAAATACATCAATGAACTCCCTCACAATGGGAATACACTTAACATTTGCTCCCTTTTTCAGTTCATCCACCCCAAAAGCTAAATACCCTCGCCAACCTTTACGAAGTAGGTTATTGATTTGGATGGTGGAGATAAGACTCGAGAATAGACTCTTGTACACTCCTTGGAATACAAACTCAGTTTGGTCTGGGATCCTAAACACTACCTCCTTAGTGTAGCGGTTCATAGTGGCATGATAGGACACTAACCAATTCATTCCTAGAATAACATCAAAGTCCTTCATATCTAGGTGTATCAAATCGACTATCAACTCATGTCCATAAATGGAAATCACACAAGACCTGCATACAGTGTCTACAACCAGGGTCTCACCTAAAAGTGTAGATACATTCAGTGCCTCATCTATTAGTACCGATGTAATGGTGACATGCTTCACGAAATCATTAGATATAAAGGAATGCATGGAACCCAAATCAATGTGTGTTTATGGTATGATCAAAAAGTGAAAGATTACATGTGACCACAGTCCTAGATGCCTCAACATCCTACTTAATGCTAGCATAAACTCTGACTTGAGTCATTTCCTTCACTATTGCATCAGTGGATTGAGTAGTGGAGCCCTTCCAAAGAGGACAGTGCATGCCGTGATCATCCTCTTTGCCTCAGCCTCCCTTGGAACTCATCTAAAATCATCACAGCAAATAGCTTCCCTCTTATGAAAACCGCTAGCCAGAAGCCATCTCCTGTCATGTTCCATGTGCCTTTGCAGTTTATCATAGTCATGTTCTACTAGTTTTGTCATCTCAATAACATCGGTAAAATATTTGAATCGCAGAGGTGTCTTACAAGTGTGAATGACTGGTCACAACCCCTTTTGAAACCTTTTAGCCTTTCTCTCATCGTCAAGAATGAAGTGAGATGCATAACAAGATAGCTTAATAAACCTTACTTTGTGCTGAAGCACAGACATGTTACCTTGCACAAGACTCACAAACTTAGTCTCCATGCTGTCCCTAATGATATTTAGAAAGTAATTGGTGTGGAAAACATCCAAAACATACCCCAAGTTAAAGGATCTCCATCATAAACCAAAGTGTGCTCATCATCCCACCACCAATGTTCTGCATTGCCTCACAAAACAAAAATGGCCAGATTAACCTTCTAGTCTTTAAGAAAGTTCATGACCTTGAAGATCTTCTCAATCTGCATCAACCAAGCTTCCACTTCCATGGGATTAGAAGTTCTATAGAACTTAGGAAGTCCCATACATTGGAACCTTTCGATGGTCATATGCTCACTCTTAACCTCCTTATCTCTAGGCAATACACTGCCTTCTACATGCTCTCGTACTACATCAGTCAGACTATGGATCACCTCCTAAACACTATCTAGGACATGAACTTCTGATAATGGCATGTCTAGACAACCTATAGTGTTCCTCCTAGGTGACATTCCCACTTATAAGCACCAAAGCAATAGTCAAATACTTGTATCCATCAAGACTTTGCCATGTATAAACACTTTAACTTCACAGATTAAATAATCCTCAATATCAATTCTGCTAACTTGACATAATTGAAATGAATCTCCCAAACATAAGCTCATCTCCAATGATAAAGAGTCTACAGAACCCAAACCTAGCTACTCTAATACCAATTTGTCACACCTCGAAACCTACATATGGAAATCAAAGCATAAATGCAGTATAAACACATGCACGATGTCGCAGATCTTGGAGTGTGACACTTTTTCCTTGTGGAATGAGTCCTTACTTATATTATCTTAAATCACAGCATACATTTTTTGTTGTTTTATTCAATTAAATATCCTCAATCACCAAATGAAATTTGCAATAGAATCATAGCCATAAAGTAACATCCATTGTCATCGAGTGTAGTGGAATATACAAACATACATTCTAACTATGCAACGAAATATAATTAGTAATCTCCAAACATCCATATCAAATAAACTACAAATCTAAAACCATCCAACTAAACATATCCATGAGTATCAGTAGCATCAAAAGGCCATCCAACTGGCTACATAAGATCCATCTCAATAGACTAAAAACTACTAGATAACAAAATAAAACCCTATCTTTAAGTAGACCCTATCTTATTCATGATGTGAGAGGAATAAACTGAATATAAAGAAAGTAAACAAAAGAATAATCCTCTCGTCTATACGAGCCAACTCAAACCGAACCTATAAGGAAGTATACTACAGAGAGTCATCTGAAATGGTGTTAAAAACATGGATAAGCTATAAAGCCCATGAAAGAACATACATAGTGTCCTATGGAGTAAATCAAAGTATGCATAAATGTAACTCATTAGTAAATCAGAACATGTGTAACATATATGAATCGAACTAGATATAACGATGATCAAATTCTAATAAATGTGCTAGAAGTACTAAATGTTGGTGGATTCCATAATGCCGCCCCTAGTGACCGCTCTGGATATAAGCCCACAGGTGTGATGTCGAATGTCATAAAAGATTTGAGTTTCCCTTCTCCTAACACCAATTAGTTTTAGGTAGAGTAGTGGTTTATGGTCCGATAAGGGGTATTAGAGCCAAGTGGTCATGGGTTCGAATCATAGGAGTGTCATTGTGAGGGGGGATTATTGGTGAATTCTACAGTGTCATCCCATGTAACCGCTCTAGAAACAGGTCTATAGGTGTGATGTCGAATGCCATAAAAGATTTGAGTTTCCCCTTTCCTAACACTAATTGGTTTTGGGTAGACTGGTGGTTCATAGTCCCACACTAAAGTTAAAACAAACAAAATTTCATAGCTAAAATAGATAAAGCATAGCTCATAAGGAAAGTGTAACATCCAATGGAAATTCTTACTACAAAATACTCATATTTAAGTAGGCCTTAACACCTCTTAAGTAAGTTTTCTTGCTAGTAGATATCAAAACCAGATGCATGCTCATGGAAGCCCAATGCAGCCTACAAACTCAAATAACCTATGAAGGGTTTCTAACAAAACATACCTTGGGTCGAACCAAATAAAATCAATCCATATAGTGTCTCTGAACTAAATCTCATCATAACACCTTTTATCAAATCCAACAGATTAACCCACATAAGGCCTCTAATAAATCTGAAATCATATGACCCATGTAGGGTCTCTGACAAAATTGAAATCTCATATGGATTAATGGTGGGCAACTACTGTCGTCTTTACCTATTAATGCAACCTGGTGATTGGGTACTAACGTGGGGTCTTAAGACCGCTATAGCTCACAAAAATTTCTTAGGGAATCAAGGGTGGTCCGCTAAAATTTCCTTAGACAAAGATGAAGTCCGCTAAAGTTTCCCTAGATAAAGATAATGTAGTCCTCTAACATTTTCCTAGACAAGGATGATCTACTAAAATTCTCCCTGATAAGGGTTTCCTATGATTGGGTCTAGTATGTTAAAATTTCCTTGAATAAGGATTGGTGGGAAACTAGTATTGTCTTCACCGATTAATGAGTCCTGATGATTGGGTCTAGTCCATTAAAATTGTTCTAGACAAGGATTAGTGGGCAACTAGAGTCATTTTCACCTATTAATAAGTCCCGATGATTAGGTACAAAGACAAATCCTCTTATACAAAATAGTACTTTAAAATCCATGCATATATAAAGTAGTATGTAATTGCATAATGATACATTACAAGATATGTCCATGTAGTAAAACTCATATGTAAGGCCATGTGAAGCCCATGCTTAAAACTAAACCGAAAATAATAGCTCATACTTACACCAAAACCAAATACAATAAGATCAGAGTCCCAAATAAGACATGTAAATATAATGATACTAATATAGAGCTCATCGGATTAAGTGTAAGTGAAAATAATCAAATGGGAAGCATAATAAAAGCATCAATGGACAGCTAGCTTATGAAATAGGATCAGCAATAAATGTTGGAGCCAATTAAATTAAGAAAAGACTACCAACTAGTAATAATGATATAAATAGAAATCTCAAGTATGGGGAAATCAAAGCAAACATCAAGCATATAAAATATATATCATTTTTCCCTTTGAAATTCACAAGGATTAAATCTTCTTACATTCCATCATAGAGAGAAATTTAGGATTCTAATGATTTTATAATGGTAGCACAAGGGTATGAGTGAATATTAGATAAAATATGCTCTATTTATGTGGATCTAGCAAAACACCTAGGAAATTTAGAATTTCATGTAAAAAAAAGTTTCTACCAAGGCATAAGGGAAAAAAATCACTCTCTAGAATAAGTAAAAACATCAAACTTACATAAACCTAGCAATGAGTGGTAGGAAACTATAATCTCATTCACAATGACAACCAAAACTGAAGGAATGTGCAGAAAAATAGAGGAGAACAGTCAACATGATAACTCACTAATGCTCCATGAATCTAGTGTTTAGGTGAAGCAAACTTACCAAACCTTAAAGAGAAAGCAATCAAATGAAGGAAAAAAATTGATATCTTGTCAAAACTAAAGATTATAAATGAATAAAAGAACAAGAAATCAAAGGAGTAACACATCATGTATGAAAAATCACTAATCTTCCATAGATCTAAAGATCAAGTAGTATAAACTCAGCAAAACTTCATAGATTTAATAGGAAAGTCATGAAAAACAAAGAACCCATCAAAAATTGAAAAACCACTATGACTAAAGGGACAAAAAGTCAAAGGAGTGGCACATCATGTATGAAAACTCACTCAACATCTCATAGATCTAAAAATCAAGTGATATAAACTTGTCAAACTTCATAGATTTAACAATCAAGTGATAAAGAAACCAAAATACCAACCAAATTAAACAATAACCACTAAGAAAACAGTAGAAGAACAAAGGGAGTAGTACATCAAGTATATAAACTCACTAATCTTGGTCTTCTTCTTTGTTGAAGCTCCAAGATCTCCAATCACCTCTTTTCTTTTTCCTTTATTTTCTGTAAAATGATGTAGATCTAATATTAAATAGGTAAATCTAGAAGATCAATGAAGAAAATGAGCTGTTCTAGCAAGTTTTTCATGGTTGGGAGTGAAACTTACCAAATTGGATAAGAATTCCTACTTTTTCTCTCAAGGCTCTTTAATCTCTCTAACTCTTTCTCTCTTTGTTTTAATGAATCTAAATGACCTAAATGAGGTAATAGAGTGGTTTTAACTTATTTAATATGAGATCCCACATATATTAGGGTCAAATGGGTGAGTGCCATGTCATTTCCTCACTTTTTGAAAAAAATTTCAGAATTTCAAATTTTACTAGCCTTAACTGGTAGGGAAATTTCCCAATGGCTAAGCCTTGTTTCCCAGACTGGTCATGCATCAGTCATGCCCTTAACCTATCTCCAATTTCTAGACCGGTCAAGGGTGGTGTGCTTTGAATTTCCAATGCAAATACTTTGTGGTAGAATGATCATAACTCTTTGTAGAAAACTTCAAATCACGTGCCATTTGAGGTGTTGGAAAGTAAACTCGAAGATCTTTCTAATGATGTATGTCATAAATCCAAACTGTTTTGGGATTCACATAGGTTTGTCAACAAATTTACCCTAAGACACACTAGGAGCAACTTTCGAAACTTAAGAGATTCAATGTCGAAGCTGGGTTTATACTTCTACATTAGTCCAAAGGGTCCTTAAACCACTCGATGGTCTATCTAAAACATGTAAAATGATTTTTTTACCTTTATGAGAGTAAAATTATAGTTTTATCCTTTAATTGAAACACGGTGTGTTATAGCAGGGATTAGATAAATTTTAACCATCCATTTTATTCCAAATGAAGTCACTTTGTTCCTTGGACACCATCCAGCTCAGGAAATTTGCTCCCTATTTAAATGTCCCTATATAGTTAAGAGGATAACCTATGTTTATGCCAAAAAATTTATCATACACTTGAATTACTTTACCAAAAAAAAAAAAGGTTATTTTTTATTAATCTTTTAACACCACATTAAAGCTGGACTAGGTAAATTTAAGGGTGGATTCTTCGTGTAAAAGTTCTTGGCAACCCTCTTACCCTAGGCATTGTGTGGCACATGGTGAAAAAAAAGCAGAAAAACCACTTCTTATTCACTTTTTCATCTTTTTTTCCATGTATTGTACAATGTCGGGTGCAAGTAGGGTCACTAGACTTTTTTTGCATGAGGAAATCCACCCTTGGTGAATTTATGACAAGGCCACTACATATCTTTTTTGAAGTTTTCTTAATTTTGTTGTTTCATCTCTCTCTTTCTCTCATCCAGTAATGTTAATTAAGCATAAAAATCTCCTGTTTGCATGAATTGCTTTATTTAAAAAAATAATAATAATAATCTATATTTTTTTATTTTAATTTTCTAATATAAATATGAAGACTTTTTATAAATTACTCTCTCTATCTCTCTCCATGACATGTTACCTTACCTCATACAAAGGGGCAGAGCCAAATAATTGCTATAGTAAGAGACAAAATCTTCACCTTAAGCAAACAAATTAAAAGGTTGGACTATCACTGAATCGGGCTAGCTCAACTTGACTAGCTTAACTTGAGCCCTGTTCTAAGCTAATAGGGTCATGCCTAAGCCTTGATTAAAGCTTCTTTCCTATGTGAGCTTGAGCCGAGCTTTAATAAGTTTGGGCACGATATATATATACATAAGCATCTCCTGTTTGCATGAATTGTTTTATTAAAAAAATAAAAAAACTAATAATTTGTATTTTTTATTTTAATTTTCTAATATAAATATGAAAGACTTTTTATAAATTACTCTCTCTCTCTCCATGACATGTTACCTTACCTCATACAAAGGGGTAGAGCCAAATAATTGCTATAGTAAGATAAAATCTTCACCTTAAGCAAACAAATTGAAAGGTTGGATTATCAATGAATGGCTAGCTCAACTTGACTAGCTTAACTTGAGCCTTGTTCTAAGCTAATAGGGTCATGCTTGAGCCTTGATTAAAGCTTCTTTCCTATGTGAGCCTAAGCCAAGCTTTAATAAGTTTGGGCTCGATATATATATTTATCGAGCCCAAGCTGAGCTGGGCAAAGCTATTTTAGATTCATGCACCCATGTTGAAAACCCTTTTTTTTTTAATAAAGGGGTTATACTTTGTATATGCTCCTCTCTGCACCTGTCAGGGGTGGGCACATCAACGCCGACAAGTGAAATGCACCCCCCTGTCAACACACAAATTTTGACTCGGGTCATGTGATAGTGGACAGCATAACATCATTTAGGCATCAAGACTCCAAGCACCCATGGCTTAGGATGAGCAAACCCAGACCCTAGGAGGTTAGGCATTCCCAAAGAAGTCTTTCCAGATACTCTAGTCGCAATTTAATCAATCAAAGTACCTTAATATGGCCCACAAAGCATCATTTCAAGATAAACCCTAATTTCACCCAAAAGCACCAACAGGACTTTGAGGGTCCACATTTTAGAACTCCATTCATGTCATCAGTAAGTTTTCCACCTCCTATAAGCCTTTCTCCAGTAAAACATCACAATTGAAAAAATTATCATTTTGCCCTTTTACCTTCAAAAGCTCAATACTCACTATTTGTCACCCATATCAATGAAATTCTTGACCTACATAAGCCTTATTGTCATAAAGCATCACAGGTAAAGAATTCTCATTTGCACCTTTTTCAACCTTGGGATAAAAAATTACCATTTTACCCTTTATGCTCAAAGAACTACCCTTCGACCCTCAAAGGACTCCTAGAGCCTCTCCTATGGTCCAAATGGTGTAATTTTAGATCCTGTGCACCCCTGAGCCTCTATTATCTGAAGGAATCATCATAGGTTAGGCACTACTCAAGAACAGCAACAGCCAATTTCTCAATCCATAATAACCCTAACCAATAAATGACCCTTGCTAGAGCTCTCAAAAACTCATCCGATCTCCGAATCTAGAAAGGTCAATTGCCATATCTCGGCCTCAGACTTAGCTTCAAATCTCTAGGTTTGAGAAGAGAGTTTCGAAGTCTCAAACCTCTAAAAAATCTCAAATCTTCTCCAAAAGGTCAAAAAGCTATTTTTCCACTTTTTGCTCCTACAAAGCCAGAATATTCTCCAGACCTCCAAATTAGGATTAATTGGTGTCCATTTCTTCATAATCATGAGACCTTCAAAAAGCTTTCAAAAGAGTAAGGACTTTTGCTAAATCTATCTATCAAGATTCCCTAAAATACTCTAAAAAATGTGACGAATCAGGTCTTAAAATCAGGTAATCGATCGGCTCTAGGGAGCACATTTGAAATCAGAAATTCAAATAGCTAGTGGCTACACCATTGTAAATTCAGAGCCTTGAAACTATCAGACCCACACCAATGTACAGAAAATCCAGGGCCCAAGCAATCATTTCTGCCCAAACCTAGAAAAAACATGTTTTGTCTATATTTGGGATGCGAAATGCCCTTAAAAGTTCTCTCAGACTCAGAATGTCGCAAAGTTAGAGCCATTTTTTCAGTTTCATCTCTATCCTCGATAAAGTATTTCATGAACCCTTGGTTTTAGGAAATGTTCGGATATTCAACTTCACCTAGCTTCAAGCAGCTACAAAAACCCAATTTGTTCAAGTGACTATACTTCGAAAAACTCCCAACAGTTGCCCGAGAATTCAGCAACCAATCTATCAACTTCTGTAGCTCTAAGATTCCTCAAGCTTCAAATCCCCTAGATATGAGCCAAGGGATCATTTTACAGAAAAACTAGCTACATCCTTTGTATAAATTTTTTAAACCGCTTGAGAAATGGTTTTTGACCTAATTTCTTGCTCAAGTACCGTAATCTCATGAAATCAAAAGCTATGAATCACCTGGACCTAGGAGCATCTTTTCCTGGGCCACCCTTAGATCAATTTTAGTGTCTTAACCTTTCAATTTACATCTGAGAGCTTTTTTAGCCAAAAAACCTTGATTTCACCTCTTTATCCTTTTTATAATTTAGTTTTGACTAAATCAGGGCAACCGGAGAAGAAATTCATAAACAACTAAATGTAGGCTTCCTTTTATTTGTCTAATATCCTCAATGGTTAGCCAACATTGTCCATGTACCTAAAAAAGAAGGCAAAGCCTAAATATGCATAGATTATAGAGACCTAAACAAAGCTAGTCCCAAAGATGATTTTCCTCTACCCCACATTGATGTGCTCATTGACAATACTGCCGAACACGAGATGATGTCCTTCATGGACAAGTTCTCAGGCTACAATCAGATTAAGATGTTCATAGAAGATCATGAGAAAACTGCTTTCATGACTCCTTGGGGCACATTCTTTTACAAAGTAATGTCCTTTAGCCTCAAGAATGCAGGGGCAACATATCAACGAGCCATGCACTTCTCTCTTCCATCACAGATCAACAAAGAGATGGAAGTCTATGTTGATGATATGACTGTTAAATCACACCACAAAGAAGATCACCTGAGCCATCTACAAAAACTATTTGCCCGACTCAAGAAATACGGACTGATGTTAAACCCGAAGAAGTGCATCTTTGGAGCCTCTCAGGGAAAATTACTAGGCTTCATCATCACTGAAAAATGCATAGAAGTTTATCCTTCAAAGGCCAAAGCAATCATGAGAATTCCTACACTTCACACAGAGAAGGATGTATGCAGTTTCTTGGGGCATATCCAATACATCAGTCATTTCATTGCCCAGCTCACCCCCATCTGTGAGCCCCTATTCAAGCTATTGAGAAAGAACGTTCCAACCCAATGGAACAATGACTGCCAAGATGCATTTAAAAAGATCAAGAACTATCTGCTAAGTCCACCTGTATTGATTTCTTTAGAGCCAGACCATCCACTCATTCTATATTTGACTATACATGACAACTCCATGGGATGTGTACTAAGATAGCATTACAAGACAAGGAAAAAGGAACAGGCCATCCACTATTTGAGTAAGCGTTTCGTTGACTACAAAACCAAATACACTCCACTTAAGAAAACCTGTCTTTCCTTAGTCTACATCATCAAAAGGCTTCAGCACTACTTCATTTCCTACAAAGTATTTATGATTTCTCGGATAAATCCCATCAAATATATATTCAAGAAACTCGTAACCACGGGAAGGACTGCCCGATGGCTCATGATGCTATCAAAATTCAACATAACCTATCTCTCACAAAAAGCTATCAAGGGCAAGTCATAGCTGACTTCCTAGTAGATGAACCTTCATCCTTGAAATTTTACTTCCCAAATGAACACATACTATGTGTCAAAGTTGAATAAAGTAAGATAGTTAGATTGAAGATGTGCTTTGACAGAGCTGTCAATCAATTAGGTTGTGGGATTAGAGTCGTGCTCATTTCTCCTATAAGTGTCCTTATTCCAATTGTCGCAAGGCTACACTTTCAATGCACCAACAATATAGCTGAGTATAAAGCTTGCATCATCAACCTAAAAGCAGCCATTGATCTTGGCATTGATGAACTAGAAGTCTACAGAAATTCAGTACTTGTCATCTTCCAAGCAATCGAAGATTGGTTCATCTGAGAGGAGAAATTTTTAGATTACCATGAATGCCTATAGATCCTTTCCAAGAGCTTCAAATATATGACTTTCAACTATATTGGCAAAAGAAGAAACAACACTGTAGATGCTTTGGCCACATTAGCTTCAATGATTGACATTCCTCAAGAGGTAGACATGATACCAATTGAGATTAAATAGAGAAATGAGTTAGCTTATTGCCTCTAAATTACAACTACCGATTTGAACAAGGAGTCGTGGTTCCTTGACATCAAAAATTATCTAGAAGATTAGACCCTTCCTCTATGGCTTCTAAGAATGATCAACATACTCAGCAGAGATTAGCTGCTCAATTTGTTTTACATGGTAGGACCCTGTACAAGAAGTCCCCCCCATCATGTTCTCTTGAGATGTATAAATGAAGCTGAAGCTTCCATCATCATTAAAGATATCCATGGAGGAGAGTGTGGCCCACACATGAATAGGCTCATGCTTGCTAAGAAAATCCTTAGATTAGGTTACTACTGGTTAACCATGGAAATAGATTGTTGTCAACATGTAAAGAAGTGCTACATTTGCCAGTCTTATGCCAACATCATCAAAGCACTAGCTTTTGAATTGCACAGCTTGACTACTCCTTGGTCATTCTCCATGTGGAAAATTGATGTAGTAGGACCTATGCCTCAGAAGGCCGCCAATGGACATTTGTACATCATTGTGGCTATTGACTATTTTACCAAATGGGTCAAAGCCGTATCTCTAACAGCAGTCACAATGAAGAACATAACCAGATTCATACGAAGAGACATCATCTACAGATATGGTGTTCCTAACAAAATCATCACTAATAATGCAACTAATTTTATGGAAAAGATCTTGAACTGCTCTGCAAGAAGTTTAAGATTCACCACAATCGATCCTCTCCATACAGACCACAGATGAATAGAGCAGTGGAAGCAACTAACAAGAATCTCAAGAAGATCTTATAGAAGATGACTGCTAATCACTCTAACTGGCATGAAATGATGCCTTATGCACTTATGGCTTACAGAACTTCAATTCGTACTTCAACAGTGGCAACCCCTTATTCATTAGTCTATGACATGGAGGCAGTCCTATCAATTGAAGTTGAAATTCTAAGTCTCTGAGTCTTAGCCAAGGCAAAGATTCTAGAGTCAACATGGGCACAGGTTCGATATGATCAACTAAACCTCATTTATGAAAAGAGACAATGAGAAATGAGCAATGGGAAAGCCTATCAGAGGTGCATAGACATAGCATTCAACAAACGGGTTAGACCCAGAGATGTTGAAGAAGGAGACTTAGTTCTCAAGAAGGTCCTTCCACAAGAGCAGGCACCACGAGGCAACCTCAGCCAAACTAGAAATGACCATTCATTGTCAAACTGAAGCTATCCAGTGGGGCATTACTATTAGGAAACATAAACAAAGAATATTTCTCTAGATTTGTAAACTTAGAGCAAGTCAAAAGGTTCTTTGCTTGATTACTATAAACTGACTTCTGCTGAAAAGCTTGAAATGAAAATACCTTGAATGGTCATCTTTGTTGATCTTATACCTATTCACCTTTGCACTTCTATAATCATGATCATCTCTACAAATCCAAGACAAAAGAATCAATGGTTAAAAAAAAAAAGAGAAAAGGAAAAAAAAAGAGCTAGAGAAAAAAGAAAAGCAAAAAGAAAGAAGCTTACATAGAACCATGACTTTCTTCTAAACATACAAAGATTTTGTTCAAAACCATAATCTTCTCCAACACATGGGCATTTTATAGAGAACCATGATCTTCTTTTAGACGTGGAAATTTTATAGAGACCCATGATTTTCTTTAAGTTATGGAAATGTTGTACAAAACCATAATCTTCTTCAAGAAATGAGCATTTTTTTTTGTAGAAAACCATAATTGTCAATTTGTAATCAGCCTCTAAGAAAGAGCCATTCATATCCGCATTTTCAGATCCCTTCCAATTATGCCTACTTTAAGGCAAACCTTGAAATCATCAGCAAATCAATTTCATTCAACAAAGCAACTGTTCAAGCCTCTTGAGTACAGTGAGAAATTTTAAGCAAAAGTCAGCAATACAGAAATCTAGCATTCAACCAACTTGGAACAAGAGCATACACCTCGTTCAGTCACCTTCCAAAAAAACCAGACCTGTTTGAATACAAGGGCAAAAAAGGGACAAAAGATAAAAGAAATAATGCAAAGCTCAGAATGAAAACTAGAAATGGCATTCTGACCCAGTCCTAGTAAACAAGGGCAAAAAAGGGAGCAAAATAAAGTCGGCACTTAGAGTAAAAACCAGAAATGGCACCCTGAGTCAAGTCAAGTCATTTAAGTCATGAGCACACATCTACAAAGACCATCTTTTAACAAAGCAAGAACAAAGACCTAAAACATAGGCCTGTAATCTCAATCTCCCGAGAAAAGCATATTCAATGTCCAGAGCTTCTAAAACCTTTCATACTTTGTCCCAACTAGGCATGCCAACATAACATATGAAAATATGACTCCATGTATTCTAGAGTAACACAACAGGTCATCCTCAATGTTCAAAAACCCGGAAGGACCCAATTTTTTCTAAATTCAATGGAAGATTTTTAGAAAATGAATTTTCAAAACCTTTTTTAAAAGCAAATGCAAAAGTCAACCAATGCAAACCTCGAAACTCAGTCATCAATCAATCAGCATTGTCAACCATTCAAAGCATCTCCAGTTGAAAAGTGTTCTACGCATCTGTCGACGACTGTGGGATAAAGGTGCAATTAAAACAAAATTGAGATGGGATATTATCCTTAGTAGAGGGTTATTCATGGTCATGCCAAGCTGGAGATGATACATCATCTCAGGTACAACCAAACAACTTACCCTAAATCTCAAGTACTCAGACCAACACTAGGAGTTAAACCCTAGACCTCTCCTTTTCCCTCAAAGAGGAGAACCAATGTCCAACTCTATTGGTTAAATCCCGAGTTAGTGGCGACTCCAAGCAAAAGCCCAACCCTTACACCAAAAAAGGGGGGCCAGCAACACCTCAAAGCCGAAGTGGGCACACCGATGTCCACAGGTGCTTATGACTGATCAACCAACCAAAGCAAGGTAAAGTGCTTTACCTATACCTATCAGTGTTAGAGACGACAGTGAGCTCAGCATTGGTAAGAGAAGAAGTTAGGGTACATGCACCAGTATACTACACCAACAGAGCCTTTAGGGGGCAAAGGAAAGGTACCCAAGGGCAGAGAAGATGACATTCGCACTAGTCATCACTATTCGGCGATTGAGGCCCTATTTCCAAGCCCACACCATCCTGGTCCTAAGAGATTAGCCACTCAGAACCATACTCCACAAGCCCGAGACCTCGGAAAGATTAGTTAAGTGGTCGATGGAGTTGAGTGAATTTGACATCGAATACCACCCTTAAGAAGCCATCATGGGCTAAACGGTTGCGGACTTTATTGTCGAATATACCTACACGCTAGGCCTCGAGACTGAAATACAAGATGAGCAACAAGAAGAAGCAGACCAAACAGAATGACTCGTATACATGGATGGCTCCCCACTAGTGGTGCAGCCAGGAGAGGAATCGTGTTGATTACGCTAGGAAAAAAAACTCGAGTATGCCATCAGGTTTGGATTCAATGCAACCAACAATGAAGCCGAATACGAGTCAATGATCACAAGACTACGCTTTGCCCTCACACTCAGGGCCAAAAGGGTAAAGGTCTATAGCAACTCCCTACTAGTGGTTGGATAAGTACAAGGGGAGTATGAGGCGAAGGCTGGCCGAATGAAATAATAACTCACCATAGTTAAGAAAGAGAAGTCCTAATTTGAGCATTTCAGCATATAACGGATCCCACGGGGGGATAATGAAGAAGCCTACAGGTTGGCCAAGCTTGCGTTGTCCACTATTAAGGACCTAACCCCCGGGATCCTCGTCAAGTGCTTACTTAAGCCTAGTATCAAAACAGAGGAAGGAAGGGAAGCCAATATGGCAAGCCCTGAGCCCGAATGGGCTAGCTAGATCATAAGGTTTTTGAGGAATGGCGAGTTACCCGAGGATAAGGAAGAGGCCAGAAAAGTGAAGACCTGGGCAAGTTGGTATCTATTTATCAGCAACACTCTCTACAAGAGGAGCTTTACTCTCCCCTTGCTTAGGTGCCTGTCTGAGGAGGAAGCCGAATATGTGCTCTAAGAAATACATGGGGGGATATGTGGGAGCCACTCAAGAGGTAGAGCAATGGCACACAAAGTGATCAGGGCCGGATACTATTGGCCATCTATGCAAAAAAATGCTGCTCCCCTTGCCTAGAAGTGCAATAAGTATCAAAGATTTGTCAATATTCCTAAGATACTCGAGGAGGAATTGGCCCCGATAGCGGGGCCTTGGCCCTTTACTTAATAGGGAATTGACATAGGCCACTCCCCATGGGGAAAAGACAAATGAGGTTCTTGGTGGTAACCATCGACTACTTCGCTAAGTGGGTGGAAGTTGAACCTTTGGCAAAGATTACCAAGAAGAACATTTATGACTTCACATGGAGGTTCATTGTCTACCGGTTTGGGATCCCCCGAGTCATCATCAACGACAACGCCAAGCAGTTCGACAATGCCCAATACCATAAATTTTGTACAGAGCTCAGTATTAAGAATCATTTTTCTTCCTCGGACACCATCTGGATAACACTAGGGCAATTGAATGACACACAAAAAAAAAGGCAAATATGCAGAGAAAAAGGCAAGCACAAATACACAAGAGAAGAAGAAAAAGCTGGACAACAATGAAAGAAAAATAGGAGAATAGAAAAGAAACAAACAAAAAAAAATGGCCTGAAGAAAGGATACCTGAATAGGAACAGACTTAAGGACACCGGAATAAAGCAAAGAGCAATCGCCCAAAAGAAAGGAGATTGTTGGAGATGAATAGAAAATAACCCCGGAGACGCGGCAATAGGCGGAGACGAAGATAGTAGCTTGCAAGAACATAGGAGACTCGCCAAAAATCACTTGAAACAAAAGTTTATGAAAGACGAGAGGCAAAGATAAAAGAAAAATGGAACAGTGTCGAAGAAAATATTTATAGAGAACCTCGACTATTCCCGACCATACACATGTCAGGAATCCAAGGGTTGACAAATTAAACCCAAGAAACAAAAAGGTGCATGAATCTCAAAACATTTAAGTTTAAGCATAGCCATTAGATAACCTAGAGATTCAAGTCGAAACGATGCTTGACATGACCCATAACCAGCACTGGCACGTCCTCTCGATGATTGAGACCCATTAAATGCAAGACCATCATTGATGCCCATTCCCAATCGGTACCACCTCGATAGTCAAAATAACACACCCCCAACACCCAAAACAATAAGTGACTAGCACAGATAGTTCGTACTTTTGAGCCAAGTAACCCTGGACCTGAGAATAAGGGGCAACTGATGGGAAAAGCTATATTGAGGGCCCTATTAGCTGGTCCCGACCAATCAGCATAACCCTGACCCTAGGTGGACTAACCTAGAAAGTTTTAAGGGGGGCTAGCCCTGGGCCCCCCGACTCACCAGACACTGAAACCCTCGACTAAAAAGATGAAATCCTCCCTTGATACTTGACCCCGAGCATTCCACTAATAACCCCAACTATTAATTAAAGTACCCAACACCCCAAGAGACCACTTAGACCCCTGAGGCCCCCGGGGACTTGGAGACCTCCCAAAATGTGGAACCTGATAACCCCGACTGACTCAGCCCAAGGATAAATGTGATCCAAAAACCGTTATTTGAATAAGATATTCTCTGTAGTAGATCTACCAATTTTGAGAAAATGATAGAGAAGGCAGGAGGAGACGCAGCCAAGAACGTGGGCAATAGTGCCATGCAAGAATGTGGGGGAAAGTGACATGTGAGAACGTGGAAGGAAAGCAACATGCAAGATCCACCTTGATATGCCACTACTTGAGCCTATATATGGGCACAAATTCATCCGCCAAGTATGAGACATTAGAAACCCTAGTAGAAGAGAGCTCAACTTCCTATAATCCCCCTGCTTTTCTGACTTGATCGTCGGAGAGCTAGAAGCCGGCACCCCACCAGAGCTAGCTACCTAACCCTCTCTCTTTTCGTGTGTGTAGAGCCCGCCCCACCGAGGATCTGGGACTACAGTGGACCATCCGGTTGCTGTAAAGGGACCTGCTTATCTGATACACCATCAAAATCCATGTTGAAACCTGGGATAAGGCCCTCCTGATTGTGGAGAATAAGTGTGTTGAAATGATGCATCCATGCAGTAGTAATAATCAAATGTAGAATGCCCTTGCTTATTACAAATTTGGCAGAATAGTTTTGGCCTCTAATTGTAATGACAACGACCCTCTCTTGTGAACTTACCTTGAGTAGACGATGCTTGATCTCCAGATTTTTCCTCAACTTGAGTGGCTTTGAAAGCAATAGGATGAAGATGAGTTTCTTGAACCGAATTGTCCATAACCAAAGATACCTCCAATTGTTGATCCTCAATGAGGAGAAGTTCTTGCAACTGAGACACTAAGACCGCTTGGGATCTAGCCCTTATAGCAGTCTTGAATTGGTTAAAGTAAGGTGGTAATTCATTGAGAATGTATAGAATGATGTCCTCTACTTCTAAAGGAGAGGAGACAAATGCCAAAGTATGCAAGATTTTCTTTATCTGTTGTAGGTATACTGGCATGGTCATAGAGGCCTTCTTCAGATTTTGGATCTTATTTTTGAGTTGCAAGATATTAAATCTTGACAAGGAAGAGAACTTGTGCTTGTGCTCAAGTGCCTCCCATGCATCCTTAGAGGTCTCGAAATGAAGAATGTACGGTAGTACTACTTCTATTACTGAGGAAAAGATACAGCTAAGAAGTTGTCTGTCAAGAACATCTCATTCAACATAATCGAGATTCAATTCATATTCACCACTAGTAGTGGTGCGAAATTCAAGCGGTGTGGTGTGAGAACCATCAAGAAAACATTGAGAACGGTAAGCTTTGATTGCCGTCATGAATTGTGATTTCCAAATGAGATAATTCTCATTGGAAAGCTTCACAGTTACTAAAGCAAAAGAGACAAAAGTTTTAGCTAGATTTAGAGAAGATGAACTGATTGTAGAGCTAATGGATCCAAACACAGAGAACGATCCATTCGAATTAGCTGAAGTAGTTATAGGATCTTTTGTGGATGGAATCGCATTTGTTGCCATATTTCTTGCTAAGAAGACGATTTGAGCTTAGCGCTGATGAAACTTTCAGAATCAGCTAAGTGCACAACACTCTTGTTGTGAGGATCAAACATGCCCAAATGATTGTAGATCTGAGCAGATCTTGATTGCCGGTGGCTGAAAATCTTTACCAGTGGTCAGAGTAGAGAACGAGATCAAAAAAGGAGATAGAGTTTAGCGTTAGAACAAGATCACAACGTGAGCTTTGAGAAGCTCTGATACCATAAAGATGTATGAATTGTGGATTTCAGGATTGTAGAAGAGGAACAAGTAGAAGACAAGATGAAGTAGGAGAAAGATCAGAAATGGAATCACACAAACTAACCAACTAAAAAGAAAGAATGAACTAAGCTAAGTACCTAGGTTCTCTTCACTTCTATCTATATATAAGCATCAAGCATTTTTGCACTGTGTATGGTTGGGTATAAGACAACCGTCTTTAACAAACTACTTATACGTCAGTATAGTTATAACTACCTAACCAAGTCATAGTGCACTCTTAACTCTTTGTTCACTGGTCCATTAATACTCATAGTTTGCCAACTTCTCGAGTTGATTCATTAACTCTCCTAAGTTATTCCACTCATAAGCCTCACAAGTCAAGTTATAAGGCCTAACTCATTAAGTCAAGTTGTTAACTCAATAAACTCATTTAACTCAGACCAATTCATGTAACTTAACCAAGTCTTCTAGACTTTAAAAATGATCAAAAACCAAATTGTAACGAAATAAGAAACTATAATTTGGGGGGATTGAGTTTCCTAAAGTCTTCAACAAGTAATAAAGACCTATAAAAAGGAAAGAGTAAAGAAGTTGAAAAAATGAAAGCTAAATGATAAGAAAATTAGAATTTAAACTCTAACTTTTTAATCATATAAATCTACACCTTGGAGATTGGATTAAATTTTGTTTTTATACTTATATTGAAAAGATATACTTTGGTTTTTCAATATATTAATATTAATAATATCACTTTTTCTTTAATATATACATAAAAGTTTAGAATTAGTTATGTCTATCTTG
>JAOXJP010278906.1:0-12216 GCA_025762735.1 Platanus orientalis | reverse complement strand
GTATGAAAGTTTTCCTTATATGGTTGAGAAGCCCTTTGTTTGAATCCTAGAAATCCTCATATATTATGTGGTTTGTGATGAGATCTTGCTTTATTATGCTAAGATCTTATAAATTCGTAATTTAATTTGTAAAAAAAAATGGTTTTATATAATAGGTATATATATTTCCTTAAGATATTAGATTCCATTAGTTTTGAAAACTTATAAGTCAATAATCTACGAATCTATAGTCTCCATGATAGTTATTAATGCATGAAAAACTTGATTTGTCATGAAAAAAATGAATACGAGAATTGTAGTTAAACATCTTTTAACATATTTTTAGAAAAATAAAGATATTGATTTGAGTATATATGTAGAAAATGATTATGATGCATGTTGACTCCTATTAGAATGATAATAGCTAGTGAAAACATATAAATTGCTTATGGATTGTTATGGAATGATTCAATTGAAATATGAATTGCGATCGTAGATGATTGGAAAGTTTATATAATATGATTACTGTTGGAACCCTCACTTGGAAAGCATGTGTAAGCATACTCAGATGCCAACTAGCTAAGTTGGTCAAGTTTGTGGGTGTCGTACCACAGACCTGGGTTCAAAACCCGTCTTCACCTACATTTACCTATAAAAAAAAATGTTTGGAAGTATATTAATATGCAAAATTTTATAATTTCTTATTAAGTTAGAGCTTGATTTGTTGATGTTGCATGTATTTAATCATACTAGCAAGTGTATGATATAAAGTTTGATGTATTTTAAATGATGTTAGTGAATGCATCTATTGATTGCTTACTTTATAATTATGCTAATAAATATATCATGTGATAATATGTACTTCTTGTATTAGATTAAATAATATACTATATTGTGATAAGGTAAAATGGTTTATAGATAAATGAAGTACACGAAATGGATAAAAAACTAAGGAAAAAAAATGAAAGAAGAATAAAGACAAGCACTGAGATGGTGTTAGACCTCACCTAGGGGAATAGAAAGATGATTAGAAAATGATGATAAGTAAAAGTGACTAAGACACATTATTGAATATAATGACATTTATAAGGAAAAGAAATATATGACCACATTTCCATTGTTAATACAACTCAGTGAAAAATTATGATGACCCTCCCATTAGGGTATAATGAAATAGCATGATGACCCTCTTAGTGGGGTATAATGTAATGGTTAACCTCCTATTAGGCATGATGTAAATGTATGATGACCCTCCCATTGGAATATAACTTAATGGTATGATGTATATGACGACCATTTTATAAGGGAATAATACAGTGTGTCATAAAATAAGTAATGTAAAGGTCCTATTATTGGTAAAAATGTAAAGTATGATAAGAAGAAAAGAAAATTTCATTAAGTATGTAATAGAAGTGAAACCATGTTAAGAATGAATTGAAAATTTATAAGAAAATAAAATGACAAGAAAATAAAGAAAAGCATATAGGCTTTAAAAGTAAAATTATAAATTATGTAATGAAAGAAAGTATTAAGATAAAGAAATGAAAACATCTAAATTTCATAATTAAAAAAAAGTTTATAAGTATGTAAGAAAATAAAGTTTCATGGAAGGAAAAGAAAGTACATAAGCTATTAATGAAAATATAAATCCATAACATGAGTAAACAAAAAAAATGTCAAGAAAAAAGTGAAAGCACAATCTTCAGAAGAAGATAAAAGTTCTTAAACTATGTAAGAAAATAATAAGATGTATACGATGACCCTCCCATTGGGGTATGATTCAATAGTAATATGCATATAATGACCCATCTATTGTGGTATAATTCAATGGTATGACAATCAATGATAAGTGTTAAATGGATATTAAAAAGTGATAGATAAATGTTAAGAGAAGGACAATAAAGGTCATTAACTGGTAAGTAAAACATGATAAATGATAAATAATCTATGATAAGTAACAAGTAAAGAATTAAATAATTAATTTGAAATCATGATAAATAAAAATGGAAAAGGAAATGAGAGAGGAATAAGTAACCAGTTAATGTAACTAGTGGGCTAAGTAAAGAACATGTAATATATATGACAAGTAGGGGATAACCCAAGTAAATTAGAAAAGTAAAAGATAATGACAAGTAAAGAAAAATGAACGATGTTGAATGAGTAATATGACAAGTAACATGAAAATTAAAGTGTAAATGATAAGTCCTAAGATAATAATAAACTTATTGATTATAGAAGTAGAATTTCATGTTTTATCATGAAAATGCTTTGTTATGATTACCAATTGTTTAGAAATCTTGTATGTCTATCTTGACATGAGTTGTATATGCATATTCATGTTAGGAAACTATAAGTTATGCACGAGAAATGATAAAAATATTTATTAGGATATACACTAAGTATCTTTACCATGGATGGATTAAAAATATTTACTACGTAATTATATGCACATTTTCATGCCGATATAGTAGGAGAATATTTTGGATTAATAGAATCATGTATTTTTCCATGTAAGTTGCTTAGATCTTGTGATGTATGATAGTTAATGTATGTACACTTGCATGTATCTACATGTTTAAAATGTTATTCACTATATGAAAATATACCAAGTATTTTTGTATTGAAAAGATTTGTGCTCTGCCCATCCGGTTACATTGTAAGTTTTGTATACCTACTTATGAGCCATGAAGATCACCATTCCATACCATTTTTTAGGTAAGATGTAGTACATGTGCACTTTTGTGGAGCACTTGAGGAGTTCGGGGAAGGGCATGCATGTGGATGTCATTCCTAGTTTTTTTTTTTTTTTTTTTGCATTACTATAGACCTTGTTTTCATATTAGACCTTGTTTATTTTGGATGTATTAACTTTAATACTCAATACTTATGATTTGTAAGTTTTACATTTTAGATATTGGTTTAGAGGTTTGCACCTCTTATGTTGATGCTGGAAGATGAAGATATGAATGTTAGAATGTTTCTACATTTATGTTCTTATTTCTACTGCACATTATGGATTATATAAGGTTAAGTTTTAAAGTAACCTATAGGTTAAGGTAAATGCGAAAAATTTATGATGATTTATGTACGAATTGGATAGAAATGACTCGAGTTCATGCCTAAATAAGGACTTGAATTAGGGTTGTTACAATTGGTAGGTAAATTTCAGGTTTAATATTTTCTCCTATAATAGTTTTTAGAACTATTAATAAAAATATTAAGACTCGAGAGTGAGCTGGTTTGATAGTGAACGTAGACTTGAAGTATCGAACCACTTTAAATTTGTGTGTTTTTGTGTTTGTTTTGCTTTTCATTTTTTTATTTGGTTTACTTGTTTATTTTTATGTTAAAGAAATTTTCAATAAGTGTAGAGATCTTGTTCATCCCCCTCTAGGAACCCATCTCGGAATTTCAAAGTTTTTATAAGAGAAAACCACATCATTTTCGTACATTTTTGCATTTTTTTTTCTTCAGATTTTCCAGTCCAGACTGATTGGGGGTTGGAGACCTGTTAAAGGTCAGGGCTTAAACCCGTCTTCCAAACCGGTCTTGCACAGGTCTTAAGTATCTTGAGGGCTTAGACTCGTCTTCTTGACTGATCGTACATAGGTCTGAGATGTGTTCTGAATTTTTTGCGCAGACACCTCGTAGAAAAATAGTCATAACTTCCACTAGAAAACTCTAAATCACACACCATTTGGGGCATTGGAAATAGTCTCATAGAGCGTTCTAATGATGTATGGTTTGTACTCAAATTGTCTCGGGATTGGTACAAGTTTTCCTATAAAGTTATCCTGATAACACACTTGGGACAACTTTAGGAGCTGATAAGTTTGAGACTTATTTTTGTTTTATTTACTTCTAATTCATTCTATTGGGTCCTAAACATGATAATTGACTTCCTAAAAATGTTCAAAGAAAATTTTACCCTTAGACATGTTTTATTACATTTTTACCTTTCTAATGCATTGCGGGGTATTACATTCGCCTCCTTTTATAAAAATCCAGTCCCTGAATTTGTGCATACCTTGGTTATAGAACAACTGTGGCTATTTGGTTCTCATGCCGTCATTTTCACCCCATGTAGCTTTTTCATCGGTGTGGTTACATCTTAAAACTTTCACATATGGTATGGTCTTGTTGCTTAACACTTGCTCCGTGCGGTCAAGAATCATAATGGGTTGCTCATCATACGATAGATCTTCCCTGATGTTCAACGGAATGTATTCCAACACATGAGAATTGTCTCACATGTATCTTCTTAGCATGTATATGTGGAACACGTCGTGGATATGGGATAATTCCAGTGGTAGGGTCAAACCATAAGCCACCTCTTCCACTTTCTTAAGTACTTCGAATGGCCTAATGGATGTTGATTGAAGCTTCCCTTTCTTGTCAAATCTAGTGACTCCCTTGGATGAAGATACTTTTAGAAATACATGATCACCAAATTCAAATTCAAATTCTCTCTTTTATTAGCGTAGCTCTTTTGTCGGCTTTAGGTAGTCAACAATCAGTCACGGAAAATTCAAAAAAATTTCTGTGGTGATTTGGACTAGTTCAGGTCTAAGCATTTGCTTCTCCCCAACTTCATCTCAACAAATCGATGATCGGTATCTTCTTCCATAAAGAGCTTCGAAAGGTGCCATTTGAATGCTTGCCTGGTAACTGTTGTTATTAGCAAACTTGAATAGTGGAAAGTGGATATCTCAACTTTCCTTGAAGTCAATTGCACAGGCTCATAGCATGTCTTCAATAGTTTGTATGGTTCTTTCCAGTTGTCCATCATCAGTTTAGGGGTGGAATGCCATATTGAAATTTAGTTTGGTACCTATAGCTTCTTGTAAGCTTTTAAAAAAACGAGAAGTAAATCGTGGGTCTCGGTTAGAGACCATACTAGCTAAAACATTGTGCAATCACATTATCTCATCAATATAAAGTGTAGCCAATTAGTCTAATAGGTACGATATTCAAATGGGTAAAAAATGTGTGAATTTCGTTAGTCAATCAACTATCACACAAAAGGAATCAGTCCTTTCTTGTCCCGTGCAATCCTACTACAAAATCCATGGAAATATGCTCCAATTTCTATTTCGGCATGGCAAGTGGTTGTAACGGTTGCACAAGTTCAAGAAATTCTAACTCCTCACAAACACTGGATGAAAAATTAAACTCTCGAAATGATTCAAGAAATGCCTCCCAAGTCGGGGGATCCTTGTACTCTTATACCAAGGTGCCTCTCATAGAGTGCCATCAATGTGTAGCCTCACCCTTCATCATGAACGTGGCTAGAGAAATGCATTGGTTATCCATGCAACCAATGACCCCAAAAATTTCCTCTAATTGCATCACCTAAGACTCGGTCTCCATGGGATTTGTAGTTCCCCTAAACTCTGGCAGCCTTATCCTCTGGAAGCAATCAATTATATGGTTATCATTCCCAACAACCCTCTCATGCGGCTATCACTCTTGAGTGACACGAACCTTTACTATTTTGGCTAAATTGCATATAGCCCCTAATACATCATCCAAACTCTTCGTCTCTTATGTCGGAACAAAAGATGACCCTCTAGTACTCCTAGGCGGCATCGTATACCTAGAATCAAAAAAATCACACATAATTCTCTAAGACATAAAATCAATTAATATCTTTAATCACAATTCACTATAAGATCCTCAAGTAAAATCCAAAGTAAAGTCCTCAACTATAAAGATCAATCATCAATGTAATATAATCTAAACTTAATTATTCAAAATTTTCCGTTGTTTTCCATTTCATCTTTCTATTAACTCCAATGTTCACATATGCACTTATCTAATACAGTCTACATAATTCCAAATTTGTAGTCCTTATAAGAGTACATAATTCAAATCTTTAGTCTTCACACGAGTCTATATAATCTAAACCTAACTGCTTTGATACCAAGCTGTGAAGTACTTGCCAGAGCCAAGTGCAGTTAATTGTCCATTGGAGTCATTAGACGGGAGCGTGCCCATTGGAGACATTGAGAGCACATTTACAAGGCGGAGGATTCCATGGAACTTGTAGGTAAATTTCAGGTTTAATATTTTCTCATGTAATAGCTTTTAAAGCTATTAATAAAAATATTAAGGCTCGGGAGTAAGCCGATTTGATAGTAGACGTAGGCCCGGAGTGTTGAATCACTTTAAATTTGTATCTTCTTGTGTTTTCTTTGCTTTTTATTATTTTTGGTTTACTTATTTATTTTTTGTTGCAATTTCAATTAATTTAAAAGTAAATCAAAGAAAAATTTAAATTGTTAAGTAATTTTAAATAAGTGTAGAGATCCTATTCAGCCCCTCTAGGATCCAATCTTAGAATCTCAATACCTGAGTATTGTTGTCAATATAACCTCCTTTAAATCATCATTCCATCGGAGACATCAAAAGTAGAGTCCACCGGAGACATTGGATTAGAGCACTCGCTGGAGACACCGGGTGCATATCCTTCCTTCACATGAGACATTGGAGGAAGTTGACTAAATTTGTTGATTTACTTTTGTAATAGTGTTATACTATTAATAGAAAATCATATGAGCTCTGGAGAGAGCTATTAGATAGTGGACGTAGATTGGAGTGCCAAACCACTATAAATCTATGTGTTGCATGCTTCTCTACTATCTTGTGGTTATATTTACATTACTTTTGCAAGTTGCTCAATACAATCATTGAAGTTATCTAAGGATGATAATAGTGATAAAAAGAATCATTTAAACAACTTTAGGGAATTTATTAGTCCATCTCTTGTTCTACTATAGGTAACACTATAGTGCACAACGGAGAATAGTCGTCTATGATAAATTCATAATCACTAGATTTTGTATTCAATGCTGGATGTAAATTAAGTAAATATAAAAGAAAGTCTTAACAAAAGTCAAGAAAGTTTAATAGACTTGGAAATTCTATTCACTCCTCTAGGATTAATTGGGATTGGAATTTCATAACTTAGTAGTAAGAGTAATTGTACTATAATCCTAGTTCTTGTACATACATTGTATTTTGATCAAGTGTTCTTTGTTCGTGATCTAATATATAAGATTCTCAAATTAATGTTTGTGAGTTCTTGATCTTTAATTGCTTTATTGCATTCATTTTCATCTTTGTTCTTGGTTTATTATCTTTCTATGATTGTCAAGTTTACCAATGTCCTCTTGATTGAGGTAGAACCAAACCCACTTCATTGTGATAATCTCCATAGGATTCATAGAAAATAGTGGAGTGAGAAATAGATGGCTTTGCTGGAGTCCAAAGGTAACACTAACTGCAACGAATCTCGACCATCTGAATGGAAAACATTCCCTTATATTGGCCACATAAGTAATTTCTATCTCATTTCCATTTATTAGTGTCACTATCCTTTACTTTTCCACCCTCACATACATATCCATCTTCAGAGAGAGTATATCTAGCTTGTCACCTGCTCTTGCTCTGTTTACTTCTTTGATAGAACTCTCATTTGTTCCTCTATTATTACTCATAAAATTTAAAAATCACTTTATCAATAGTCACAGTTTCATTTGACTGCAGAAAATATCTATAGTCAATGAACTTGCCAACTCCCTAAACAGTCATGTATTTCATCAACCACATAACTTAGTGATCACTACAATGATTAGCAAAGTGATTGTGAAAGGTACTAGAGTTTTGGGGACTGCTAGACCCTTAGAAGCAACAATTCACTCATGCTTCAATTGTTTTCTGGGTAAGAGAAAACAATTAAAAACATTAATGGAAGAGAGTAGCGTGCACAAGTTGACTTAATCCATGCAAGTGACATGAAAAGGTCCGTGCGGATTAGATAGTGCAAGATGAAATGTATATATAAGTAAATGTTTTTATTTGTATGTATAATATTCTATTATGCATTAAATGCAATATGGACTTTTCAACCATATTCCTCCATTCATATGTGGGAATGGGTTTGATCCATGGAAACCATTCTCAATTGAATGACAAATCCACTCATGAGCAAAGTCATCTGTGAGACTTTACCCAATCCAATTTGTGGAGCAAACCCAATGTACCAATGGGTGTCAAGTACTCATGACACCTAATGTAACACCCCACATCCACTTTAGGTAAAGTCTTAGAGATTTGGACCTGACACTATGTGTCCATTTATGGAACCTTTTATATATGTGAGCAAGAGGGACAGCCTCAATGCTTTAAAGGCCTAAGCATGGGTTAGAAAGGATTAGGAGGCCATTGGATTGGTTGGGTTGGACCTTGGAGACCCAATAAATGAAAAAAATTAGAATATGACTTTAGTGATTGATCATCAAGGCCATGATTGATCATGCTCAAGAGTTGTCCAGAATGGAAAATCTAGCAGGCCATGCAACATGTGCATGATTGATTAACCCGTGATTGATCACCACTAACCCAATGATCGATCGTGCCATGTGTAATACCCTATAGTGCATTATAAGGGTAAAAATGTCTTTAAACATACTTTGGAAAGTCCATTGTGGTGTTTAGAACCCAATATAATTAATTAGACGTGAGAAAACAAAGATAAGTCATAAACTTGGACAATTATGAAGTTGTCCCAAACAATAAATGGGGTAACTTTATGAGTAAATCTATATCAATCTTGTATGAATTAGTTTGTAAACTATACATCATTAGAAAACTTTAGGAGTTTACTTTCCAATGCAACAGAGGAGATCGAAGGAAAAAGTAACTAATATACACATTATCATATAAGTGACGAAGTAATTCAACCGTTGTATGGCATAACATGTTTATTTATTTTCCTATAGGTTATTCGATCGATTTCATCTAGATGGGCTTCCTCACTATATTATATGTGCTCTTTTTTAGAAGGCATTTGACTTTATATCAAGAGTGTTATAGACATGACATCGGATAGACATTGTGGTTTTAGGTGCATCGTTGGATTGATGGGATTTGGAGAGGATAATTGGACACAGGTTAGGGAGAATCTGGTGTACGAGTTGAACAGTCATTGCCCCCTGTACAAGCAAGTATATGGGTCATCCTAGAGAGTGTAGGAGATTAGATATTTATTAACCTATTTCAATGATAATGCACTGTACGATCACTGGATGACCATGTCGGAGTGTGGACATCTGATTGCATTGCACTATGATGTTGTCCTATATTACTTAGGTGTGCATCAATGCCTCACTTTCCTACCACTCAGATCATATCTTATCCCTTCTACCGCTCGAAGGGAAATTGCCATTGGTTTCGTCAACGGCCACTTTGTCAAGGTGATCCTGATGCCGGGTCATCCAATCCCCCTCATAGCGACATTTTGGTATAGATATAGACATAACAACGCGTCAGGTTGGGCGCTTTCATCATATGAAGGAAGGATCAAAGAGTTTAGACTTGTTGTCAACTGGAGTGTTGCTACACAGAAGTCTGTAGGCTCTAACGATGATTAATGTAATTTTTTTTTGTTGCATGCCTATTGTATTTTATCATTCTAGTCATATTTTGGGATCATATTAAGAACACTTACTATGACTTATGTAATTTTTTGATATATTAATGAAATTGGAAGTTTTTATTATTATTTTGTATTCATTCATTTCCTTGTTTGGCATCTCAAGGCTGAAAAAAAAAAAAAAAAAAGCTTTAATGTTTTTATTCAGCATCTCAGGCTTCAGCCCTAAGATGCCAATAGGCTTAAGGAAAAAAAATCAAGTTTAAAAAAGGTAATTTTTTTTTTTTTTTACCTTGGGGGCTTCCGTATCGACCTCAATGAATCATAAGAATTTCTTCCGTCTCCCAAATGACCCCAAATCAGATCCTACACCTTCTAACCATGATTATCTTCAAAAAGTTATCTAACAAAATGGAATTCTCCAGACAGCTTCTAAAAATTCTTCAGACATCCAAATTTAGAACAGTTAGTAGCTAGCTTTTAGTTCATGCGAAGGCTTTAAAACCAGCTCTCAAACCCAGATATTATCAGACCCATTCCATATTAAATTTTTCAATCTCTTCAGATCAAACCCAAGCATTTTCAGTAGGTGATGAACCTTCGGTAAACCTTAGGGAATTCACCAGAGATCATAAATTCAGCTAATTAATGGCCATACTTTGTTAGTTTTGAGACCTTTGAAAGACTCACCCAGGTCAGGACTATTAGAAGCTCAATATGCCCCAATCACCCAAATCCATCATCACCTCATTTAATCTATTTTTCTACCAAATAACCCTCATTAGGAAACCTTCCAGGAATTCTTTCACCTCATTAAATGCTCATAAATGCTCCCCAAAATATCCTAAAAGTGGGTTTGAGGTAGGGCCTTTGATTTGGCATCATCTCAAACCCCCATTTGATGAGTGATCATGATCATATATCCTCAACCCTAACCCATCATCCACCATTGATCCCCTAAACTCCAGTTAAGCCCTTGAAAATCACCTCTTTACCTTCACCCTCCTTTTCTCCCCCTTGCCACATGACATCCATCCAACCCTCCATCCATTTTGGCCAATGAGAGGAGGCTAACTCAACTCACATGTGTGTGGCTAAGGTGCCTCCACATCCTTACATTCAAACCTCTTCTCCACCACCCATTTTCCATGGTGGGACCTACATGCCATATGACAATCATCCCTTCAAAGCCCCCTCTCCATCCAATGGTCCCTCTCGAAAGCATCAGTCTATCAACCTTTGATGCTTCTGTATCGATTCGTTTTTTTGCATGTTGAAGGCCATTAATTATAATCGAAACATAATAAAGACAAGATGATTTATAGTAAAACTAACATAAAGGAAACAACTGCTCATTACATATAAAGTATTTAAATACATGTGATCATATAAAGGATTACAAAATATAATAAAGTACAAAGCATGTAGGGGTCATTCCCTGTATAATACAAAAAAATAGTAAACATCTACATATGAGGTCATTCCTCGTGTTACCCCCTCTTCTGCGTATATTTGTTGCCACTGGAGTCAGGTCTACGAGCAAGTATACGGGTTATTCGCGGATGTGCACTGGGAGGAGGAACTGGAGCCTGTGGAGCACTGGGAGGAGGTGGGGCTTGTGAAGCAATGGGAGGAGGTGGAGCTTATGGAGCAATGGGATGAGGAGCTGGGGCCTGTGGAGTACATGGAAGAGTATTTGGGCGCTGTGCAGCCGATGAAGATAGGGCATGGGGATCTGGGGACGCAGTGTCGATGCCATCTTGTAAAACCTGTTGTACACGATGCAACGTACTAATCAATCTATTCCTCGATGTCTCGATACTACTATCCATAAGAAACTAAATAATCTACAATGAATGTTTATTGCGCTGAAATAAAACATACCGAAAACTTTAGGATGAATGCATTTTCAATGATTAGAAGAGTAATTAACATAGACATGTAAACATTAAGCGATATGCCTGGATGACATCATCGACGTGTATGGTACCCTACATCGGTGGCTGGGCTACACCGTTAGATCGATAGAGTGGATTTTATAGGTTTATATGGGACACATGCTGATACCACTCCATATAATCAGTGGCACACTCGAAGGGGTACGTGGTTGACATAGATCTATGCACATCAGATAGCACATGACTCTCTCACACCTCCCAGAATTGCTCCAAATATACATATATCAGCCGATACGTGGTAGCAGACGCACCCCGAATACCTCGAGTATGGATTATGGGAGCGAGGGGATGACTTGACACTGTCCAAACTGCCATAGGATACACATGGGATGGTAGGGCTCCACGATCTCCAAGCACCTCAATAACCTATGAGAATATGCAATATCCTAGAATGCATGGTGTTCCCTACAATCGGTGTGCACAAACCAAATAAAATATATGTTAAAATAGTAAGGATTGTCATAAACTACTAACATATACTAAGATATACATCAATAACATATTAAAAATGTTTTTCAAAAATAACTAACAATACCTCATGGATCACCCATGCATCAATAGTCTCTCGTAAACCCCTCAAATAGTCCCCAAAGGAACCCCTCTCCTTGCGTGGCCTCCAACGTTGCACGCATGACTGGTCATCAAGGTAGTCCATGTTACGATGTGGCTCTAAGGGACGAAAGTGCTCGTAAATCCATCCCTTAAGCAATGTAACATAACCTACCATCTGCTTTACCTGAATCCGGCTGACAATCCCAAGCTGACAATAAATATAAGTCAATGCTCTAGCACCCCATGCGTATGTATGGACCTTATCTAGGTCCTGTAGCAACACAAGAAAAT
>JAOXJP010278895.1:0-19644 GCA_025762735.1 Platanus orientalis | reverse complement strand
CTATAAACATCTGTGTTGTGGTTGTGTACATTTGCTCTATTTTGTGTTCATGTGATTGATGCAATTGTGTTTATTATTTATATTACCAATTAAGAGTAAATTGACAAAATTGATAATAGAGACTTGAATCAATATAGTGTTAAATTAACTAACAAGGATAGTAAGATAAATCATTGCAAATTAAGTTAATTGAAAAGAGTACGACAAATCCTATTCACCCCCCTCTAGGATAAAATTTCATAAGGTTGTGAAAAGAAAAGACAAAAATGAGACACACGGAAAGAGTCTATGAAAGCCTTACACATGACTTGGCATAATTCTTCAGATGTTGTTTAGTATCTTTATGACTTTAGTCCATGTATATATGTATATATAGTTCTACTTGTTTCATTTCATGTCTTTTTGTATAATTACTTGTTGAGTCTATCAAGCTCACCCAAAATTGACACCCCAAGGATTGAGCCATGGTAGAAACTACTTGATCGGGTGTCTACAACTGAAAGACACCATTTATCTGGAGAAAGTGAACATTTGAGAGGGAGAGAGATTTTATCTTTGCCATTTTATCTTCTATGGGTTGTAACAGTGATATCTTACACTTGTGTTTCTCATGAAATTTCCTATAGAGATAAAGTATCCTTATGGTATACTTTTAATAGTTGATAGTAATGTGAATGTCATTCTTTTTCATATGGAGATTTGCATATTCTATTTTGATCTTAATGAGGTTGATTACCTAATTGATGATAGGAATGATTAATGGAGTGGTGAAAGTAAGTATAAGTATTCTGCTACACATGATAGTAAGATTGCAAGTAATGTTTCTCAAATTCTGCTACATGAGGATGAAATGGTGTAAATAATTATGGATGTGTTAAGTTTCCTTTGGAATAGTAAAATATGCCAATGATGTATTGACTTGTAAGTGTAAGAGTAAAGGAACGAATAAAAGAAAGAGATGGTGACTATGTATAGTATTGTTGTGCGGCCATGTGGATAAACCCACGCCTTGGGAATTAAATGTGAGTCTTAGGGTGTGGATTAATCTTTTCTAGGCCACCATTGTTGTGATCGGAGTGTGGTAATGCTTTAACTAGTTTCAGAAGGCCAGCTCGGGTCATGGCATTTACGGCAAGCACCTTTATGGAAAATTCAGAGACCCCTATGGGGTTGGCCCTTTTGGCATTGGAGACCCCCTAGTGGGTTAGCCCTCATGGCAATTGGAAACCCTACGTGGATTATTTACATGATTTGATTTGTCAGATATCCTACATTGGTTATTTGCATGATTTGATTTATCGAAGACTTTGCATGGGTTACTTACATGTTTTGGTTTTGTCAGAGGCCCTTATTGGGTTATACACATTTGGTTTTAGCATTTGATGAAGACCCTTGTAGGTTAGCATATATCGTATAAAACTTTGATTTAATTTGAAAAACCCTATGATTATTTTGAGGCATAGATATACTTTGAATCATAGTAAGGATATATATATATATATATATATATATTGTTTCACACGCATACATATTTGGCATCCTTACTCTCTTTTTTGTTCCTATCTATCATTGTACTTACTTTGTTCTTTCTTCCCTACTGTATATTCTGTATAACTTCTTGTTGAACCTATCAAGCTCACTACAATTGACACCACCTTATGGATTGAGGATCATATAGGGGTACTACATGTGCCGCTTGGGTTACGAAGGATGAGATTGGAGTGGGTGGCTAGGCCCTAAATTATTCATAGTTTGGCATTTTAGTTTTGGACATGAGATGTACTTATTTGATACTCTTTAGGTTTGTTTGTATGTAAATTCTGGTGAGGTAGGGAGACTTGGAACATTATGTAGATAGTTGGCTCTTGAGAGCCTTTACTTTGATTAGTGGACATGTTAATATTTCGAGTAAGTAGAAACGAATGAATGATTAATATTCCGCTGCATTTTGGAAAGGTAAATGGTAATGACGAAGTAATCCACTACTATATGACAATATGAATGGTTTGAACGTTGCACAATTATTATTCCATTGCAATGTGTTTTGACATATAAATGATGAAAATAAGAGAAAAAAGTTTATAATGGATTTTTGGATTGAGGACATGTGTCACACTCCAAAAACGGGATTTCCCCATAGTGAGATATAGGTTTAGGGTGTGTCATTGAGATTGTCTGATCCGGATTTGAGTCCAAATTTGACCCACGGATCTGGATCTTAACACAACCCACCAGCCTTTTTTGGTTTTCTCAATGTTTCCCAGTTCACCTAGTGAATCTTCCTTACTTGATTGCACTGTCCCCACCAGAATGCCCTTTGCGGTCAATGTCATTACATATTGCCTTTGGTAGCAAAAAAACTAGCCATTGCATATGTCAGAATGTCTATAACAATAGATTTTAGTAGGATTCCTTTTCCCACTGGAGATAGGAGTTGTTCTTTCCACCCTTTAAGCTTTGCTTCCACACACTCATTTAGGACTTTAAACATATCCATATTTCTATGCCCTAACACTGAGGGAATCCCAAGATATTTCCCAGGCCTTCAACTAGAATTTATCCCCAGTCTTTGCGAAATATTGGATGAGAGCTCTTTTGGTGACATAAAATGATCTCTGATTTATCATATTTTATTGCTTAGCCTAGGGCAACTTGAAATTCCTCCAGGCAACTAATAAGAAAGTTTGAAGAGTAGTGGGATGAATTAGTGAAAACAAGGCAATCATCAACAAATAATAGGTGTGGATGGATGGAGTACTCCTCCAAATGGCATTCCCTTTGAATTTCCTTTCATTTTTAGCCAATTGAATTGCTAAGGAAAATATCTCTAAGCTTATAATGAATAAGTATGAAGATAGAGGGTCCCCTTGTCGGAGGCCACTAGATGGGGTGAATTTCTTCCCCGAGGAACCATTGATAAGAACTTGGAAGGATGTAGTAGAAATACATTGATGAATCCAAGTACATCACTGGGGACTAAATCCCATCACTTTCATAGTTTCCAACAAGAATTCCCATTCCACCTTGTTGTAGGCTTTATTCATATCTAACTCAAGTACTATCATAGCTTTTTTCTGGTTATGAGTACGCATATGGTGGAATAATTCATGAGCCAACAGAATGTTATCCGAGATCAATCCTCCTTTGAGAAAGGCACTTTGGATTTCAGATATGAGCTTGTCAATGACACACTTGAGGCGATTTGATAAAAGCTTTGATATGAACTTATAAATCACATTACATAGGCTGATGGGCTGAAAGTGATTACATTCAGAAAGATTTGGTTTCATGGAGATGAGCATTATGAAGGTAGTATTAATTATGGATAGGTTAATGTATCCCTTTAGACATTCCGTGACATATTTAACTATGTCATTTCCCACAGTGTCCCAATATTTTTTTATAGAAGCAAACTTGGAATCCATCAGGACCAGGGGATTTAAAGGACTAAGATCAAGCATTGTTGCTTTGATTTCATCTAGAGTAAAAATCCGATCCAAGAATTCCTTTTCCCCTTGGGAGAGAAATTTTCTAATATGAGACTGATTTTTTAATCGTGGTTATGGGGGGAGGGTTTGAGGAGGTGAAGATATCCAAAAAATACTTTTGTAAACTTTTCTCTATTTTATCCTTTGATGACACCCAACCACCTAAGCGATTATGTATGCTTGTGATCTTATTTCTCTCTTATCGAACTATGGTTGATAGATGTAATTTTTTTATATTTTTATCCCCATATTTCAACTAGTTGGTACGGGATTTTGTGCCCACATAATGTCCTCATCTCATAGGAGTTGGTCAAATTCTTTATTGTAACCATCCAACTCCAAAGAATGGATGTTACTATGTGGCTTTGATAAGATCTCTCTAATTTTTTACTTCAGCCTTTCAATCTTAACTTTATGGTCTCCTAAGTTATACTTATTCTAGTGTTTTATAGGCTTTATGAGTTGCTGAAGTTTCCAAGAAATGTTGACTATCTTCTAAGGGGAATTTACCCAATTTTCCTTGATAATTTTTTTACATCTAAGATAGGATGACCAAAACGATTCAAACAGGAAAGAACGAGCTTTAAATGGTTTAATTGGGGGAACATGATAGAGAAGAATGGAAAACTGATATGATCCTAGAAATGGCAATACTTCAAGGCAAGCCTTGGGGAATTGGGTTTTCCACTGAACTTTTGTTGTAGTTTTGTCTAGTGTGGATTGTATATGTTCCTCTTATCTAAGGCTCCTCTCTGCACCCTGTCAGGGGGCGGGCACGTCAACGCCATCAAGTGATATGAACCCCAAAAAAAGTGAAAATCACTTGTCGGCATTGATGTGCCCTAACAAGGGGTGGAGAGGAGCGTTAGTTAAGAGGAGCAGATACAATCCACCCTTAGTTTTGTCAAGTCTTTCCATGACTCTATTTCATCACTGCTACGTAGAGCATATCCTATAAGGGGTTATTGCTATGTGTAAATCAAACAAGAAAAAGAATTCAATGGTGTTTTAATAATTACATCATTGATAATTTCCCTGAGGATTTGGTAGGACTAACTAAAGTCACCCTAAGATAGGATTGACAGGGCATCAGTGTCGGAAAAGTGACTTACACTTTTTGGGGATGCTTTTTTATGATGAGGAATTTGGACCCGAGCTGACCAAGCCAACTGACTGGGCAAACCACCCTGGTCTAACTAGTTATCCTACCAATTCGTCGAGTAATCCACCCCCGGCTCAAACCCACGGTCGCACATACCGAACGACCAACCAGTGACAGAGCCTTACAACTAACCGATTGACTCATCGATAACAGAATAGTACAAATGTTTGACCGACTGGTAGACAGAGGAATATTAATAAGCAACCCTTCAAAGTAGGCAACCAAGGACAAAAGGACGGTTATAAGATGCAAAATGACAACCAATCTGACGTTGACATGTGTACTACTCATCCACGTTATTTTAACTAACTCGGAGAATATTCTTGAAGAATCACGTGGGACAACAGGGAGAACTCCTATATTAAGGAAAGAATCCCCAGAGAAGAAGGTAAGTACAATCATTCCAAGTAAGGGAAGACGAGAATTTTCTGATCTCCGATCTTTGACTTAAGTGTAGGAGGGGTGTAGGCCAGCACCACACCGATGCCACCCATTGTCTTGGTGCAAGTGAGATTGGTGCACGAGATTCCAAATCGAGGGTGACCAGAAGACCATCTGAGTGAACCGAATCTTGGTACCATCAGTTGGCGCTGTTTGTGGGAATTAGAAAGTGATTTTCGGTAAGGCAAATGTCCTATGGTGAAAACTCGATCTGGAACAATGGAAGCTTGCCGGAATGCCTCATCCACAAATGATTAAGGGAGGAGAGAGGTTGAGGTGGCCCGAATTGCAAGCTTAGAATAGAAGATACAGGACCTCAATTGTAGTATCGAATAAATGACACAATAAAACTAGGAGCTAAGCCGTAGGCTCATGGAGCAGATGGAGCACTAGCATTTCGGTGATGAAGAAACTCAAGAGGCCACACGTCTTGCACCGGAGATCGAATAAGGATATGAAAGAGAAAGACAAGGGGATAGCCATGGTTCGGGGGCCTTCACGTCTCAGCAGACTAGTGACATGGGCGGAAGAGCCACCATCGAACAAGATAAGTGCATTAAAAAGATGCAAGATCAGCTAAACATAGTGATGGAAGCTCTTCAAGGCAAAACCCCTTCCATAGTAGAGGCCCCAGTGCAAAGGACCGATCACCACTTCTCTACAATGATCATGTCCCATCCTCTCTCCAAGAGGTTTGGGATCCCTCCAATGGAGCCCTTCGACAAAAGCCGGGATCCGTTAGACCACCTCAAGACATACAAAACTTTGATGCTCCTGCGTGACTATTTGATGGGGTCATGTGCAAGGCTTTCCCGGCCACCTAGAAAGGCTCAGCACGAAAATGGTTCAACAATCTTCAACCCAACAACATCAACTCTTTCTTTGAGCCGAGCCAATCATTTTCCAGTCACTTCATAAGGGGACGATGCTATCGTAGACCTGTCACCTACCTACTCAATGTTAAACAATCGAAGGGAGAATTGTTGAGATACTACGTCTCCCGTTTTAACCAAGAAGTGATGCAGGTAGACGATGTGGATGAGAAGGTGGTGCTCACTACCTTCATGGGTGGGCTACTACCCACAAAATTCGTATTCTCTATTTCCAAATGCCTACCAAGGAACATGGCCAAGTTAATGCTTCGGGCTCAAAAGCACATGAATGCCAAGGATGCAATGGCGGCAAGGAGATACTAGTGAAATGATCTTCGAGACTTGTCAAAGAGAAAAAGGGATGAATGACCAAAAGTTGTGGAAGGCAAAGCAAGAACAAGGGAAAATGCAGACCGAGTGGTGAGACTGAAGGAGGCATGTGTACTTGCTCAGCGAGCCCAGGTTTACACTCCGCTTAATTCACCCCTCGAACAAGTCTTTATGCATGTCTGAGATGACCCATCCTTAAAATGGCCCGAGAAGCTTAAGACCCCTCTAAAAAAGAGATCTCAAAGGAAGTAATGTTGATTTCATCATGACCACAGCCATAATACAGAGGATTGCATCGACCTGAAGGATCAGATAGAAACACTTATCTGACTAGGCAGGCTGAGGCGTTTCATAGCAGGTTGTCCCCGAACCTCACTAGGTATAGAAAAGGAGCCGTCGAGTCAAAAGAATCTTGAATCCGAGCTGTTACGAGAGATAAAAGTCATTGTCGGAGGATCTGCAGGAGGTGGTGAGTCAAAATCAGCTTGAAAGGCACACATAAGGTCGATGAGAACTTCGTAAGGGGAGGTCTATTTGACTGACTGACCTTAGAAGTGCCCTCGAACTTGTCAAGAGGATATCACGTTCACAGAAGAAGATTCCCGAGGAGTGTAGCACCCTCATGATGATGCCTTAGTGGTCACGTTGGTCATAGCGAACCACTGAACTAGAAGGATACTCATAGACAATGGTAGTTTAGCTGACAACCTATACTTGTCCTCCTTTGAGCATATGGAAATTGGAAGAGACCATCTCAAACCGACAGTGGTGCCTCTAGTAGGGTTCACCAGAGACAAATTGTGCCCCGTTGGAGTCATCACACTCCTAGTGACGTCTGGGATCAGTCCTCGCCAAGTGACCAAGGTAGTTGACTTCTTGGTTGTCGATTGCCCTTGACATACAATGCCATCATTCGCAGACCGACGCTTAACAAAATAAAGGCTATCACTTATACCTATCACTTGTTAATGGGCTTCTCGACCAAGGAAGGAGTATGAGAGGTCAGAGGTGACCAGACAGCTGCCCAAGAGTGTTATGTGGCATTTTTAAAGGGATAGAATCGAGGAAGGCCCTCATCATTTATGACATGGAAGATAGAGATGACGTTCAACTAAAATAGACTAAGCCCGTAGAGGATCTAGAGGAGCTCAACATCGATCCTAAAAGGCCTGAACGGGTTATCTATGTCGGGAGGGTGCTCTCAAAAGAATTCAAGTTCTGCTTGCAAAGACTCATAATGGTCTATAGGGACGTCTTCGCTTGGACGCATGTAGACATGCTAGGGATCAACCCAAGGGTGATCACACATAGGCTGAGTGTCGACCCTTCAACAAGACCGATCAGATAAAAGAAAAGAACCTTTACCACTGAGAGGAACAAAGCCATTGCTGAAGAAGTGGACAAATTGTTAAAAGCCAGGTTCATACGGGAGGTCACCTATCCTGACTAGATCGCTGACGTGGTGTTGGTCAAGAAAAGCAATGGTAAGTGAACGATGTGCGTAGACTTTACCAACCTCAATAAAGCTTGTCCTAAGGACAACTTCTCGCTCCTGAGAATAGATGCATTAGTCGAATCTACCTTCGGGCACGTCCTACTTAGTTTCATGGATGCGTTCTCCGACTATAACCAAATATAGATGGAAAAAGGAGATCAAGAAAAGACGTCCTTCATCACCGACCGAGGCATATGTTGTTACGAGGTTATGCCATTTGGGTTAAAAAATGCAGGAGCCACCTATCAGAGATTGGTGAATAAAGTGTTCGAGGCACAAATTGGGAGAAATATTAAAGTTTATGTAGATGACATGTTGGTGAAAAGCATGAAAGCTGAAAAGCACATAGATGATCTGGAAGAAACTCTCTACACTCTAAGAAAGTTTTGAATGAAACTCTACCCACTAAATGTGCCTTCGGGTTGTCAGCAGGTAAATTCCTTGGGTTCATGGTTTCTCACAGGGGAATCGAGGCCAACCCCAAGAAAGTTAAGACTATCTTTAGTATGAGGGGCACCGCAGACCACAAAAGAAGTGCAGCGGTTGGCAAGAAGGGTTGCGGCCCTTAGTCGGTCCATCTCGAGGTCAATGAACATATGTTTTCCTTTCTTTTGCCTTTTAAAGAAAGGATTTCGAATGGACAGAGGAGGCCAACCAATCGTGTCAAGATCTTAAGGGTCACTTGGCTTGCTTGCCGACCCTCGATTGTAAGACTCAAGGAGAATACCTGTATTTGTATCTGGCAGTGTCTAAGGTGGTGTTAAGCTTAGTCCTAGTTAGAGCTGAGCACAATCATATCCCGTGTACTACATCAACAGAGCCCTTCACAGAGCAGAGTTGAGATATCCACCCCTGGAGAAATTGGCATTTGCACTCATAACAATAGCAAGGAGGCTCAGGCCTTATTTCCAGGACCATCCAATAATAGTGTTGACAAACCAACCATTGAGAGTGGTGCTGTAGAAGTCGGAAGTGTCTGGTAGGACAGTAAAGTGGGTGATAGAGCTAGGAGAATTTGTTGTTAGTTAACGATCGAGGATAACCATAAAGAGGCAAGTCTTGGCATATTTCTTGGCGAAGCTGACACCTGCAACAATAAATGAGGGTAGCCCCTTTGAATCAGAATGGGCCCCCCATGTGCATGGATCATCCACGGCCTTAGCCAGTGGGGCGGGCTATTGCTGACCATGCCTGAGGGAGTAGAGATCGAGTATGCAATCTGGTTAGGGTTTAATGCAATGAACAATGAAGCGAAATATGAAGTACTGATTGCAGGATTGAGTGTGGCAAGAGAAGTAGGGGTTATGCGCATTGCCACTTACACTGATTTTAAGCTTGTCGAGGAATAGGTGACTAGAAAGTACAAATCTAAAGAAGACAGAATGAACAAATACCTGACCAGGGTCACTAAGCTCATGTCCCATTTTGATGCCGTCAAGGTCCAACACATCCCGAGAAGTCAAAACAAGCATGCAGACCGATTGGCACGACTAGCCTTTGATGACAAGTATGTAACAAGGAATCAGTTACCAGTAAGCCACCCCACCCGACCTAGTACAAAGGATGAGTTGAGCATCCATGTGTGGATGAATGAGCCCAAAGACAACTAGAGGACCCCAATCACATAGTTCCTCAAAATAGGAGGTCTACTGCCTAACCGAGGTGAGGCCAGAAAACTCAAACTCCAAGCTAGTCAGTGTACCTTGATTGGTGATGTCCTCTATAAGCGGAGTTTCACCTTGCCATTCTTAAGATGCTTATCACCAGCCAAAGCCGATTATGCCATGAGGGAAGTTCACAAAGGAATATGTGGAAATCATTCGAGTAGCCGGTCATTCATCCATAAGCTGGTCAGAGCATGATACTACTGGCCAACCATGCAGGCCGACTCGATCAGTCTTGTTCGGAAGTGCAATAGTTGCCAAAGGTTCGCCAACATTCCCAGACAACCTGTGGAAGAGCTCACACCCATCACAGGACCATGACCCTTTGCTCAATGGTGAATAGATATTGTGGGACCCCTTCCCCTGACGAAAAGATAGAGGAAATTCTTTGTAGTGGTTATCGACTATTTTACCAAGTGGGTCGAGGCCAATGCGCTAGCTATAATAACCGAGGGCAACATTCGTGACTTCGTCTAGAAGTCTATAATATGCTAATTTGGAATACCACAGGTTATAATCACTGACAATGGGAGGCAGTTCAACAACGGACATTTCTGTGAATTATGCTCTCAACTAGGAATCATGAACCATTTCTCCTCCCTAACACATCCCCAAGCCAATAGTCAGGTGAAGGTCACTAACAGAACTATACTGAAGATAATCAAGACTAGGCTAGAAGTGTCAAAGGGGCAATGGGCTGATGAGCTGCTAGGGGTCCTTTGGGCCTATAGAACCACCCTAAGGAGCCCTATAGGGGAGACACCCTTCACTTTGGCTTTCGGCTATGAAGCAGTTATACCCGTGGAGATCGGGATGACAAGTTTGAGGGTCCAAAAACCTTAGATCGAGTAGGCAGAGAGAGAGCTACGTTTGAACCTAGACCTATTAGAGGAAAAAAGAGATAAAGCCTCCCTCTGAATGGTAGCATACCAACAAAGAATGACGAAATATCATAATGCCAAAGTCCGACCAAGAGGTTTCCAGAATGGAGACCTTATCCTCTGGAAGGTGAGCATAGCAATACAGGTCCCAGGTGATGGTAAGTTGGGACCTAATTGGGAGGGGCCCTACAGAGTAACCAAGACTACACGTAATGACACCTATTACCTGGAAACCATGGAAAAAAAGCTCCTACCTTGACCATGGAACATTGAACACCTAAGAGATATTACCAATAGCTATGTAATTCTAATTTCAAAATAATGAAATTTGTCTACTATCATGTGTGATGCAACAATCTACAATTAAAGTCCTGAGCGGTGTTGAAAAAATGGACTAAGTCCAGTAAAATGACCCTCGGTCTACTACAACAGTCTACCATTAAAGTCCTGAGAAACATCAGAAAAATGTACTAAGTCTTGTAAAACTACCCTCGGTCTACTACAATGGTCTATGATTAACGTTTCGAGTGGTGTTGGAAAAATGGACTAAGTCCAGTAAAATGACCATCGATCTACTACAACAGTCTACCATTAATGTCCCAAGCGGTGTCAAAAAAATGATTAAGTCCAGTAAAACTACTATCAGTCTACTACAATAGTCACCATTAAAGTCCTGAGTGGTGTCGAAAAAATAGACTAAGTCTAGTGAAGCGACCCTTAGTCTACTACAACGGTCTACCAATAACGTCCCGAGTGGCGTCGAAAAAATAAACTAAGTTCAGTAAAACGACCATCGGCCTATTACAATGGTCTACAATTAACCTTTCGAGCGGTGTCAAAAAAAAGGACTAAGTCCAATATAATGACCCTCGGTTTAATACAACAGTCTACCATTAACGTCCCGAGCAGTGTCGGAAAAATGGACTAAGTCTAGTAAAATGACCCTCCGCTTATTATAACGGCCTACAATTAACGTTTTGAGCCATGTCAAAAAAATGGACTAAGTCCAATATAACGACCCTCAATCTACTACAATGGTCTATTATTTACATCCCGAGCGGTGTCGAAAAAATGGACTAAGTCCAGTAAAATGACCCTCGGTTTACTATAACTGTCTACCATTAAAGTCTTGTGTGGCGTCGAAAAAATGGACTAAGTCCAAAAGAATGACCCTCGGTCTACTACAACTGTCTATCATTAAAGTAAAAAAATAGACTAAGTCCAATAAATGACCCTCAGCCTATTACAAGGGTCTACAATTAAAATCCCTAACTACATCAGAGGAATGGACTCCAGAAAAATGACCCTCGGCCTACAAAGACAGCTTACAACTGTGTGTTGAGCGTCCTACGAGGGTGTTTAATTAAAAAAAACCACTTAAGGAAATGAGTGATCTACAAAATGATATTACGAATTACCATCACTAGTCAAAAGAGAAATCTATTAAGTAATTGTCAAAGTACAAGAAAAGAAGAAGAAAGGACTCTTGGTCCTCACAAAAAATAAATAAAAGGAAAAAGCCATCTTCACTAGGTCACGTCATCCTTCTCCAACTCCGTGTCAGCCTCCTTCGTTGGCTCGGGCCCAACAGAGTTCAACTCATCATCGGCTCTGAACATGGAAAGGTGGAGGTCGGGATAAGCCCTTAGAGCCCGACGGCAAAGGGCCTCAAAACCATTGATGAAAAACTCTGTGGTCTCGTCATTGAAAGCCTCGGATTGCATATATGCCACGACCGCTTCCCTGGTAGATTTCTCTTTCTCCGGCTCCCAGCGAGACTTCATCTCATCTAGAGACTCTTGTAGCATAGCGGCCCTAGCTTTTCCCCCCTCAAGTTGGTCCTTGACCCCCTCCAGTACGGTCTTACTGCCCCTCAGCCTATCCTTAGTCTTGATAAGTTTATTCCTCAGCGCTGATCGCTCAGAGTTGACCTCAGACAACTTCTTCCTGAGCTCACTGATGTAAGCATCTGTGGCGAGCTAACGACTTGAGAGAACAACCAACTTCATCAGCACATGCAAAAAGAGACGCTCAGTAATAGATAACAAAATAATGTCAATAACTAAATTGACAAAAGAAAGAGGATATCACTTTACCTTCCCAAGGTCAAAAAAGGTGCTCCTCGCCAGGGCACTTGTATTGTTGCCCCTGAAGCACCTCATGTTGTGGTAAGAAAGAACCAAGCGAAGGTGGGCAACCACCTCTTCTTCATAGCCCAACAAAGAAGGGGGAGACTTCTCCTTCCCCTTAGAAGACCCCCTGGGGTTTGAATAGGAAGATCGTTGACGCTCTCATGGAACATAGGAACAATCTCTAATGCTGCTTCTAGATTGACAAAGGAAGGAGGGGGAAAGCTGACCGAAGGGGTGATTGTAGGAGGAATTGTGCCCAGTCGGTCCTTCTCAGTAGAACGACTATGGGAGAACTTCGGCTTCTTATGCAAGCTATCGACATCAGCTTTAGAGGTGACTATCACCAGGGAAGATTTGGACTGCACAGCAGACATATCTGCAAAGGGGAGCAAGTGATTAAACAGACGAAAATAAATGAAATGGAGAAGATGGAATAATGGTTGAGATGGGTGGATGACAACCTAAATGACCGACCGGTAAAGGAGAAGACCCAGATGCTTGATCGATCGATAAGACTAGCGGCCCAGATGAAGGAATCTTCGGACCAAACAAGTATGAAGAATGTGACTCGGGATTTACTAATAGAGAGTAATCCAAAATCGAGTGCACAAAAACACGCTCCAACCTCACAAGTTGAGCTTCAGATAGTGGACGCTTGGCCAATGCTACAAAAATAAGGATGATAAGACCAACCAAACAGAAAATGAGTAAGGAAAACTATGACTACCGAAGGTTACCTTCTCTACATGGCTCTCCCCATATCTTAGGGACTGTGTGGACTCGATCAATGGGCGACTCCCACAGGAAAGACTCCAACCCGTCCCTGGACGTGAATTTCTTTTTCTTTTTTCAACCTTTATTCGACGTCGGAAGGCCCATGATTAATGTTTTCTTAGGAACATGAGCGGTAAAATACCACCACCCCGAATGCATCTCCACTGCCTTGTAGCAGTAGAGAAATTCCGGGATGGTGAGGTGATCCTGACCACCAGTACATGCAGGCCATAACACCATGCAAGTGATCAGAATCCTCCACCCATTAGGCATGATTTGTCCCGAAGCTAGAAGAAGGTAGATAAGGAGTTAACAGACAAATAAAGGAATAGGAAATTGTAGACCGGCCTCTAATGTTTGTTCAAAAATTGCTACTTCATTTAGAATACAAGAAGAGGCCCACTTGTCAAAAGCGGGGACCCTCAGATTGACTGACTTTGGGAATTGGTTGGTATGATGCAAATCCTTTAGCTGGGACCTCGACAGAGTTGAAAGAACACGCTCTACAGCATATGGCACGCCAACAAAACGACCCAACCTAACAGACATCGAGGGTTGAGCCAAGTCAGGTAAGTCCTCCCTAACCAGATTCTTGTCAAGAGTCATGACTGAATCAGAAGAATTGGATGAGTTACCCATTCAACCGAGAGCGTATATAACGCTGACTAACGAACCTATTACTTTTAAGGCCTAGTTCAAAACATTACTCAAAAAGGAAGACTCGAATCCTAAAGCACTTAGGTCAGAAAGATGCTGCTGAGTGTGAAGGTAGTATCAAAGACCAGTTAAATGAAAATCGAAAAGAGCCCTGATAGGATCCAGGGTGGAGTCCTAAGGATGGGTGAAGATAGGTGAATGGAAACACGACTGATGCAAAGGGAAGGAAAAGGTGCAAGAATGTGACTTGATGAAGGAGTGACGATACTAAAGCAAGACTAAGAGGAGAGGAAAATCATAGGGAAGGGAATGGTAAGATGGAAAATACCTTTCAACGATTGTCCCAGTTGATGAATCCCTGAGCACGATGCAGGCACGAACAGAGCAAATGACCCAAACACTGCTCTGGAAAATAATCGCAAGAAGGTATAAGACTCAAAAATGGAGGAAGGGCGTCCATTTATAGGATCTTCAAGTGACCCCTAACCATCAGATCGTTTAAACCCTCCCCCATCGTTTGATAAAGGTGCGGTTCGAGGAAAGACGGCTACCCACTTAACGTCTTATCGTCATTAATAGCGCAGAGCTCAAAAAAGATGAAGTTGAAAAGTCAGTGTACCAATCGACTCAAGTGACTTTTTCAAATTCCCTATGTCCATGTCCATGTCTGCTTGAGCCAACGAACAAGAGAATGGGGGGGCAGATGATGATGAGGAATTTGGACCCGAGCTGACCGAGTTGACTGACTGGGCGAACTACCTTAGTCCAACCAGTTATCCTACCAATTCGTTGAGTAACCCACCCCCGTTTCAAACCCACGGTTGCGTATACCGAATGACCAATCAGTGACAGAGCCTTACAATTGACCGACCGACCCATCGATAACAGAATAGTACAAATGTCCGATCGACTGGTAGACAGAGGAATATTAATAAGCGACCTTTCAAAGTAGGCAACCAAAGATGAAAGGACGGTTACAAGATGCATAATGACAACCAATACGATGCTGACACGTGTACTGCTCATTCACACTCTTTTAACTAACTCGAAAAATATTCTTGATGAATCACGTGAGACAATGGGGAGAACTCTTATATTAAGGAAAGAACCCCCGGAGAAGAAGGTAAGTACAATCACTCAAAGTAAAGAAAGACAAAAATTTTCTGATCTCCGATCTCTAATTTGAGCGTTGGAGGGGTGTAGGCCAGCGCCACACCAAAACCACTTGTTATCTTGGTGCAGGTGAGATCTTTACGCGAGATTCCAAATCGAGGGTGACCAGAAGACCATTTGAGTGAACCAAATCTCGGTACCATCACTTTCATTTTCTTGATGCTGATGTGTTTGCCCCTGTGTCAGTCTTATCTTAGGGTGGCTTTAGTTAATCCTACCAAATCGAGGGCATGACAATTGAAAGAACGCCCAACCTAAACCTATACCTCCTCTATATGAGTATCCAGAAGAGAGAGAGGCGACGGGGTCGTTGAGTCCTTAGTTAAGGTTGACCTTAACCTGACGATCCTGTAAGTAGTCACCATAACCTGATCCAACATGGTCACCAATTGGTCAGCTTTAGTTGGGAAGGAGGACCCACAATCAATTACCTGATTGCTTTTCAACCATCCGATTTGAGAAGTTTTAACCGACGAAGATATCCCAATTTTATTTTGGACCAGTCCACACACAAATAGGAATGTCCTACAGGCCATTGGATGACCGATAGTCAGTATTTATTTGGGTGAAGAAGAAAATTTTGTTTTAGGTGGTGGTGGGCCTATTTTAACCGTAAAATGAGAGATGTGGTATCCACCAGGGGAGGCCGAAAAAGTATTGGATGTCATGTGGTGGTCTCTCTCCTTTCGTTTGATTCCAAGAAGTAGTATTTTCGTACGCTCGAATCTGTCATCCAGATTCAAAGCCTTCCCTCTCAACAATCTCAAACACTCTACAAGAATGGAAAACAGCGGAGGAGGAGCTATTATTAAGCGTTTGGAGAACCCAAAAGTTGAAAAGCTTCGACAAGCGTTAAGCGGTGACTCCGCAGGTAAATCATGGGACCTCGAAGACATTGACTTCTGGGTTATGCACTTGTTTATTTGGAGAATGTTAGTTAGATGGGTGTTTTTTTTTTTTTTTTACTGATGCTGCTGGATGTTTTGGTTATTGGTGGTTCGGATTATTTGGACTGGGTGTGAAAATTTTCGGGGGTTTACCATAAATTCCTGGGGTTTTATGTTTGTATTGTGAAATGACTTGAGATTCTAGTTTGCGTGGTTTTCAAAAATTAATTAGATCAAGTTCTAGCATCTTGACAAAAGGTGAGTTTATAGGGATTTGAGTCAGATGCTACTCTAATTAGTCTTCAATTTTTTTTATTTTTATAATTCAGGGGGCGAAAGTTGGTTTCACCTAAAACTTGGTTGTTACCAGCCTGAAACATGGATGAGTCCATGTACTTTTTGCTCGAAACAGTATACCAAACATTTTCCCAGATTGTAAACTTTGATTTGCGTGCGCCTGTGACTGTGAGCATCATCATAGGATTTTGGAGTTTGGTTATGTTTATGCAGTAAATTCATTCTGTTGGGTTTTATCAAATGAGTGGTGGGTACTTGCTGAAATCTGCTTTCCTTGTTCATATAGTTTCTCTTATGACCAGGGACTATCACCAACAGAAGGGCTACCTTGGCTAAACAATTTATCTGCATAGAAGCTAGAAAATGATCCACATCTTTCAAGATACTTACCCCATCCCTACACTTTCAGTCTTGCATCATCATAGCAACACTATGAATATACTCTCCCTATACATTTGTACTTGCATACCTGGGCTGCTGGTGCAATGGTTAACTGATAGGATCCGCAAGATTTTAAAAATAAAATTGGAAGATCTGGAAGCTAGGAATAGGGTTTGGCGAATAAATTACTACTTCTCTCAAGAAGGGAGCCTAATATTATTAAAAGGGAGGTTTTTCTTTGCTGGGGCATTACAAGGAAGTATTTGCATTTGTTTACACGTCTCATACATGATACCAAAGCTCTACTATGAGACTCCTTAGAAATCTATTATTATAACTACCTTTTAGGAAAACTTTCTGTTGCACACAGATTACAATTAATCACTTATCTACACTCTTCCTTAGATATTTTAAGAGTATTCAGTAGGACTTCTGTAAATAAAATAAAAAAATATAGGACAATATAGAATTATGAATTATGTTTGAACAACCCCTTCATGATCTGTATTTCTTATGAGCTGTTTAAAAGAACCAACCTTCTTAAAATAGTATCCTCACTTTTAAGTGTTCACAAGTTGCAGGTTTTAGTTCAGTTTCCCCTTTCTCAACAAGATATCTGATGTACTGGTAACGAATCTCAATATGCTTTGTGCAATTGTAAAATAGTGAGTTCTTATTCACGGAAATGGCTGCCATACTAGTGCAAAGAATAAATATGGAAAGTTGTGTTTTTCCTTCGAGTAAAATCCTTTGTAACTATATCACTCTTCAAGCTGCACAATTGGTTGCTCAGGCTTCAGACCATGTGACACTTTTTTGTTTCTTTGAAGACCATGATATCACCTTTGAATCCATGCAAAATACGTAACTGCAAATGTTAAATAGAAGGAAGTTGCTGCTCATGTTTGCAAGATTGTTGAAAGTACTCTCAATCATCCATTAAAGAAGTTTGTAACCCATGAGGATAATATCATATCGAGCATCTCAAATCCTGAGGCCTAGGTTGATATACAAAGGTTAATAATTCATCAAGACAGGAAAAAGCTTATGCTACATCAGTGCAAATAGGGTGCCAGGTCAAGAGTTGATATTTAATAGGAGTTTTGGAATTCCTAAAGACTTTGGAACCAGACACAGAACAGATTGATAATTCGAATCGTCCAGAACATCAATCAGATCAGCTTTTGGGTATAAAAGTACAAGAGCATCCAAAAGAAGTTCTTCAATCCTTCATTAATCAGTCAATGACTCAACAGGAAGAAAAATTTAAGTCAAGATCGTTAGTGGATACCGTGGTTTAAGTGTCTAACAGTCCAAAGCCACAAAAGCAAAAGGGGAGAAATTGGATATCGTTAACTGCACAGTGGACACAGATTCCAACTACACAAAAGTTTTACCACTTCATTCTTTTTATTTGCCTTGCTTTCCTGTTCATGACATATATCAATATATAGTCAGTGTAGAGAATAAGGTGACTTTAAATTCTGGATTGTTATTCAAGTTATACAAATGGAGGTGGTGGAAGTGAATTTTGTTCAACAAAGTCCTAAGCGATTAAAACTATTTCAATACCAAGTTCTTGGAAAAGTTTTTATATCCTAATTCCTAATTTAGTTCATATGCTTGGGGTGCGAAGAAATGATGGATACTACCTATGACGTTAAGTAGAAGAAGGAAAGAAATGAGGCATGTAGAATTTGAGTTGGTGGTGATGCAACAACATTAGACTATGTGGAGAAAGCATACCCTTTATGGAAGCCTAAGCCAAGGATTTGTCAAGCCAGGAAGAAACTAGGAAAATATCCATGGTAGAATTTGTTTTATAGTCTTTTTTACTTTGAGTAAGCATGTAATAAGGCTTTAAAGCCATAGGTTTAGGGGTGAGTTTGCTAGGGATTTTATAAGATATTTTGGTAATTTTTTGGTATTTTTTTATATTTTATTTTGGGGTTTTAGAAGCCAAATCGTGCAAGATAAGCAGAGGTAAGTTAGGTATTTTACTTTAATTAGGTTAATGTGCTTATTTATATAAGCATAAGATTGTAATTTAGGGGAATTTTTTTGTTATTGGTGTGAATTAGAAGTCCCCACAAGTGGGTTATTCCTATACTTTGTCTCTCATTCTCTCTTCCCTCTCTTAATCCTCTTCTAATCTTCTAAGCTTTCCTCCACTTCTTCTTTTTCTTTCTCTATAATTTATTTACATTTAAATAATTTTTTTATTATTTTCTACAGTGTTTTTTTGCAGAAACGTTAAGCAACCATTGACGTGATTCAACATATCTCTCTCACCTCTCCACCTTTCTTTGAAAAATTTCACAGGGCTCTCCTTAACCCTTGGATGATTCAAATAGGAGATGAGTTCCTTGATTTCAGTCCTATCCTATCAAATAGGATCAGGTCTAAGACAATTCTGGCGGCAGCACTTCCCTGGCAATATTTCGTTATTTTTTTTTGAAGCTGTGGGATTTATTCCAGCCATCAAATCAATTTTTTTTCAAGAGATCTGGACATGTATGTGATAAGGTAAAAGTCTTGGTTTGAAATCTTCATCCATCAGGAAGTTACGAACAATTTTGTGAAGTTTGGTTTGAGGATTTGCTATAGTAACCTACATACAGATTCACGATCTTGGGTTTTATAATATTAATTTTTGGAATTTTTTTTATTCTTTATCAAAGGACTTTTAAAAAAAACTTGCGTAGGAGATTTGTGGATATGGGAATTTTCTGATGCACGTCAGGGGCATTTTAGTAATTTTCCAACTTTTGAAAAAAAATTACGAATTCGCCCCTAGTTATGAATTTTTCATATTTCATCCTTGGATAGTCGTTTGATTCTTAGAGGTTGTTTTATACTATTCAACATTTAGTTCCGCATCAGGTGGTGTAGGATTGATTGAATTCAGCAGTAGGAAATTAGGGCTACAAACCTGATGCAGTACAAAGGGGAAGATACCAAAAATTGATGTAGAATAATTTTTCAAAGCCTCAAATAATTTAAATAAAGG
>JAOXJP010278884.1:0-19645 GCA_025762735.1 Platanus orientalis | reverse complement strand
ATTATATGAAATGAGCATTGTTTGGTGGCATACCATATACCATTTTGCACTTAATATGCCATTTTGGTAGATTTATGAAAAAAACATATTTTTATATTTATTTAATAATTAAAAAATTCTGAAAAAATGCCAAAAAAATAAGAAAAAAATTTAGAAAGCATATTTGAACATATTGACACATACAAAGTATGTTTATCTTAATTCTACTATATTTTTTGTATTTTTTTTGCAAAAAATTAATAAAAAAAGTTAAAAAACCCAGAAAATTACATCAAACATGTAGTCATGTACTCTTGTTCATGTATTAGTGTAGTAGAACATTTTGAATGACATTATTGTTTCAGTCATACATTTGAATCATTGATTATGTTTTATGGATGCGGATTTATAACTTTATTTTGTAATGTGTAGTATTATTTACTTATTTATCAACCTTTAACACTTAAAATTTTGTACATGCGCGATAATGAGTGTTACAAGGGTACCGATTTCTAACTATTAATACTCGAGTATGTAATGAAATATAATGGTTTATAAGTGTTTGATAATGTTTATTATAACATTTTCTAAAATTGTATTAAAAAATTCTAAGGCTTACATAGTGTTTTCATAGATTCCATAAGCAGCTACATATGTCATAAGAGTGACGATTCTCCTAACTATCAAATATGGTTGTTTCCTATATTTAATGATTCATAAGTATGAATTAGTGATAATTCTATCAAATCATGGAATTTCAAATCAAAATTCCTTTATTTGACCTGTTTCTCACCATCTCTCGGTTTCGGACACTGTCTATCCACAATAAGCTGTGAGACGCGAGATGTTTCTGTCTCTCGGAGCCGCAATATGAGTCGCGATAACGAGATTTTAAACCTTGCCATCAAGTATTAAATGTACATGTTAGGTTGCTTTCCAAGTCATTAAGGTAATTTGCATCCATGACATCCACATATGGCACCATCACATTCCCCACGCAAGGTGTCACCCAAAAACCTTAATTGCTATCTGCCAATGCAATCTTTTTAAAGATGGTCAAACTCATAGTGATAAAGAAAGGCTTTTAACTGCAATATTGGAAAGCAAGTCAATATTGGAAAGTCTTGGAGAACAAGTCTTAAAGGAGCGTATTAGAAACATAATATTTTATTAGATTTGAGAAGATTAGGTTTGTTTTGATTTAGTTTATATTCTTATCTTTGTAATGTTCTACTTAAACTTTTTATTGAAAAATTGAAGACATTGTGAAAGATTTAATAAATAATCCTTTTTTTTTTTATGAAACTCTTCACATAGGACAGGGACACATAATCACAACAGCCCTAGGATAGTCCCATTGACCGAAATTGTTGGGTTAATGTCTTGTATTCAACCCGTGATATAACCCAAATGACAATCCGAAAACCCCGAATATGACCCGTTTATGGGCGAAGGTGAGCAACATGAATCCTTTGTCCATTGGGGTCTGGATTCGACCCGCGGAGATTAGGGTTTATATTTGGGGGGATTCTCGATTTTTGTGCCACCACACTGCTCATTGTAATCTATGTTTTTGATCATAGTGAAATCTCTCTCTCTTTGTTTTTGCTCGTGGACGTAGGCTTTAAGCCAAACCACATAAATTGTCTTATTCTTGCTGTGTGATTGTTGTTTGCATTATTTTTGCTCTTCTTCTTTGATGCACACGATCCCAAATTTAGGTTTCCACACAACAAATTCGTATTAGAGCCCTAGGTTGTGATTGAGATTTTTGACATGGTTGCAAAGTACGAAGTGGAAAAATTTGACGGGCAAAATAGCTTTAGTTTATGGTGCGTGAAGATGGGTGCGCTATTGGTTCAATAAGGATTGACCAAAGCATTGGCGGAGAAGGAAAAACTTCATATGATGATGTTGGTAGACGATAGAGAAGAACTTGACCTTAAGACATTCTGTGCGATTCAGTTGTGCCTGACTGATGAGGTGTTGTGAGAGGTTACAGATGAAGTGTCTGTGGCTGAGCTATAACTCAAGTTGGAGAGCCTGTACATGATAAAGTCTCTCACGAACAGATTGTATTTGAAACAATGCCTCTCCACATTGAGGATGAGAGAATGTATGTCTCTAAAAGCCTGTCTTAATGAATTCAATAAAATCATTATGGATTTGAAAAATATTGATGTCAAGATTGATGTTGATGATCAAGTTATTATTGTTTTGTACTCTTTACTTGCATCATATGAACACTTTGTTATGACCTTACTCTATGGAAATGATACACTCTACATGAAGGATGTTAAAGCATCCTTGTATTCTAGGGAATTGAGGAAGAAGGTGTCTAGAGAAGAGAGTGAGGGGCAGACATAAAGTCTGTTTGCAAGATGAAGAGCAAAGAAAAAGGGTTTAGGTGATAAAGGTCAATCTAGATCAAAAAAGGGCAAGTGTCATTACTATCACAAGGTAGGGCACTTCAGGTAAGATTATCCAAAGCTCAAAGAGAAAAGGGAGAAGGATGTTGTTGGTGCTGCAGAAAAAAATTCTTCTGATAGTTTTAAAAATATTCTATCAATTACTCATTGTAGTGTATACAAATGATGAATGGATTATTGATTCAGGTTTCTCCTTTCATATATGCCCAAACTGAGATTGGTTTATAACATACAAATAGGTGAATGATGGTATAGTTTTAATGGAGAACAATTTGCATTGTAAAACTGTAGGGATTGGAATAATTCGGATCAAGATGCATGATGGGATAGTCAGGACTTTGGCTGATGTTCGACATGTACCAGAATTAAAGAAAAACCTAATTTCTTTGAGAGCTCTTGACTCTAATGATTGCAAGTGTACTACTGAATGTGGAGTTATGGGGGTTTCAAAGGGTGCTTTGGTGGTTATGAGGGGACAACAGAATGGTAATCTGTATGTGCTTCAGGGAAGCACAGTTTCGGGTTCAGTTGTAGTTTCATCATCGACTGATTCACATTCTAATATTACCCACCTTTAACATATGCAGTTAGGCTATGAGTGAGATGGGTATGACAGAGTTAAGCAAGAAAGGCTTGCTTGGTGGTTAGAGAACAGAGAAGTTGGATTTGTATGAACATTGTGTATTTAGGAAGCAGTGCAAGGTGAATTTCAGTTCGACTGTTCACATGACCAAGAGTACATTGTATTACATCCACTCTAATCTTTGAAGTCTATCTTGGGTTACTTTAAAGGGTGGTTCTCGGTATCTCTTAACCTTCATTGATGATTACTCAAGAAAGGTTTGGTTGTTTACTTTAAAGCATAAAGATGAAGTCGTTCTCAACTTCAAGCGATGAAAGATTATGATTGAGAAACAGACAAACAAGAAGATCAAAATACTGAGAACTGATAATGGTTTGGAGTTTTATTCAAGAGAGTTTGACAGATTCTGCAAAGATGAAGGGATTATGAGACATCACATAGTTAGACACACGCCCCAACAGAATAGTGTGGTAGAATGCATGAACAAGACACTCATTGAGAGAGTTCTCTATATGCTTTTTAATACCAAACTTAGAAATGAATTTTGGCCGAGGTAGTTTTTACAACTTGCTATTTGTTGAACAAGTCTCCATTGACTACCATTGAGTGTAAGACACATGGGGAGGTATGGTCTGACACTTTTGTAGATTATTCTAGGTTGAAGATCTTTAGTTGTCCAACTTATGCTCATGTCAATGAAAGTAAGCTTGAACCTAGAGCTAAAAAGTGTATTTTCTTAGGTTATGAATTTGGAGTAAAGGGATATTGGTTGTGGTGTCCGGATCTTAAGTCACCCAAGTTTATTATTAGAAAAAATGTTTCTTTTGATGAGTTTGCTATGCTTAACCCGAGAAAATAGAATGTTGATGTAGATAAGGACCGTAGAGTCAACAAACAGGTGGAGTTTGAGAGTTACACTTTAGAGAAAAGTCAAGACACTTCCGTTTAGCCCATTGAGGAAGATGAACATGATCCTAGTGAGGGGGAAGATGCATAAGAGGAATAATAGTACAATATCACTATTGGGAGACAAATAAGAGAGATTAGACCACCTTAGAGGTATAATAGTTATGTAGAGATAGTTTCTTATGCATTGTCTATTGCAGAGACTGTTGAGTGTTAGGAGTCTTTCAATTACTATGAAGCCGTAACAAGTAGTGATACTGCACAGTGATTAGTTGCTATGAATGTAGAGATTGAATCTCTCTATAAGAATCAGACTTGTGATCTTGTAAAACCACTTAAGAAAAAGAGGATTGTTGGCTACAAATGGGTTTACAAGAGGAAATAAAGAACTCCAGGTGTTGAAGATGTAAAGTATAAGACACACTTGGTTACAAAGGGTTATGACCAGCAAGAGGGTGTGGACTTCAATGTAGTATTTTCACCAGTTGTGAAGCATAGTTCTATATGTGTGTTGCTTGCTATGGTGGCTGTGCTTGAGTTAGAGCTAGAGTAGCTTGATGTTAATACAACGTTTCTAAATGGTGAACTTGAGGAGCAGATTTACATGCATCAGCCAGAGGGGTTTGTCGTCTCAAGTAAAGAAGACTATGTTTGGTTGTTGAAAAAGTCTTTGTATGTCCTAAAACAATTGCCTAGACAGTGGTATAAGCAGTTTGATACTTTCATGTTTGCACATGACTTTTCTAGAAGTCAGTATGATGGTTATGTTTACTTTAGACAACTTTCAGATGGTTCTTTGATGTACTTGTTAATATATGTTGATGGCATGCTTATTGCTGCCAAGGATAAGTCTGAAATCAATAGATGAAGGCTCAACTTAGTGGTGAGTTTGAGATGAAAGAATTGGAGGGACAAAAATGATTTTGGGCATGGAGATTCGTAGGGATAGGAAAGCATAAAAAATGTACTTGTCTCAGAAGAACTGCTTTGAAAAAGTATTTGAATGCTTTGGAATGTAGGATACTAAACTTGTGGGTACTCCACTTGCAAATCACTTTAAACTTTTTACAAACTTGTCACCACAGACTAAGGAGGATAAATGATACATATCTTATGTTCTGTATACTAATGCAGTTGGGAGCCTCATGTATGGTATGGTTTGCACTTATTTTGATATTTCACATGCTGTTAGTGTGGTGAGTAGGTAGGAGTGTCCCGAAAAAGCACATTGGCAGACAGTGAAATGGATATTTTGGTATTTGAGAGGTACTACAGATGTTGGATTGATGTTTGATTACATAGGTGGTCTTGATGGTTGTGTTGTTGGATTTGTAGATTCTGATTATGCAGGTGATCATGATAAGAGGAGATCTTTGACAGGTTATGTCTTTACTCTTGCGAGTTGCGCAATGAGTTGGAAAGTAACATTATAGTCTATAGCTTCTTTGTCTACTATTGAGGTTAAGTATATGACAACGACTGAGGCAGTGAATGAGACTATTTGGTTGAGAGGTTTACTTAGTGAGTTATTCCTGGAGTAGTGTTTGACTATTGTACATTGTAACAATCAAAACACTATACATTTGACTAAAAACTAGATGTATCATGAGAGGACCAAGGACATTGGTGTCATATATCACTTCATACGTGAGATCGTCTCGTAGGGCCAGATTGTTGTTAATAAGAATAACACAAATGATAATCCAACAAACATGATGACCAAGTCACTTTCAACATCCAAGTTTAAGCATTGCTTGGATTTGATTGAGGTTCACAGTATTTAGAGTTACCCTTTGGGGTTGTGTGGAGAAGATGGGAGTAGAGTATTTCTATATTATGTAACTTTGGTATAATTCAAGCCAATGTGGAGATTTGTTGGGTTAATGTCTTGTATTCAACCCGAGATATAACCCGGATGACAATATGAAAACCCGGATATGACCCGTTTATAGGAGAAGGTAAGCAACCGGCGGCAAACCATTTGTCGAAATTTTTTGACTCGTATTTTGTATCTGATTTGGGGTCTAGTTCTGGCCCATGGAGATTAAGGTTTTAAGGGTTTATATTTGGGGGGTTTCTTGATTTCCATGCTGCCGCATTGTTCATTGTAATATTTGTTTTCGATTATAGTGAAAGCTCTCTCTTTGTTTGCGCCCGTGGATGTAGGCTTCAAGTTGAACCGTCTTGTTCTCTTTTCTTCTTTGTTGCATACGATCCCAAATCTAGGTTTCCGCACAACATAAATAATGCAAGTTATATCACACATTGCATGATAATGACTGACAGCTCAACCTCAATGCAACGGATCACCCTTTTCTTCTTTTTTTGGGGATAGGTTACACAAAGAATGTCATGTGTTATCACTAAAACTAAAAAAACGATTGGTGAATGTGCAGTTAATGCACAATATACGCACAGCCTGCCCCTATAATGTGGGATTTCCACTGTGCATTGCTATGATGTGTCATACTGCACGTTCTTTTGCTGATTTTTCACCACGTGTCAACCGCCGAAATGAGCAGAATGTTAACTGAACTTTAACCATCTGAAGAGGATCATGTGGACAAAATATTACAAATACAAATGGTTTTCATAGAAGAGGTATCCCATCCACTTTGTATTCATAAGCTGTATACTGTATAGTGGGAGCACAAAAGATTACTTTTCCAGATAGGTAGTAAATGTTTGAATACATGGCCTTTGTGCCATGAATGAGGGAAATAAGATTACTTATCCTTGATATGTAGGACATCTTTGAATACATGGTCTTTTTGCCAATGCGGAGAAGTACGTTGTCCTTGAGCCGAGCTCACTTGCCATGCTCTGATTAGAGACCCAGTTTAATTATTGGATTAGAGAACCAGTTTAATTTTTTAGCTAAGCTTGAGAATCAAGCTCCAACTTAGGTAAATTTCCAAGCTAGGGTGGGTTCATCTTACCATGAGCCAAGCAAGTTAAAGCAAGCGTAGCTCGGTTAGATATTATAATTTTTTTATGTGATTTAATTTTTTATTTAAAAAATTTTAACTATGATTTTGGTATTCCATATTTTTTGATAAATAGGGTAGATGAAAAATCTCCCATTAAGAGGGAAAAGTTTCCCCTATGTAGGAATTTGTGATTAATGGAATTAAGTTTGTTTTCCCAAAAAGGGGTGATCCTAATTTATCACAAACAAGTTATGCCCAGATCACTACCCCAAATTAGAATTCGCACTTCATTAATTCTATTTTTATTTTAAGGTCTTTGTAAGACTATAAACAAACCAAATACAAAGTGGATCTACCTAGATCCAAAACCATTCAACAAGATTAGTCAGATATCCATATCAGTGTAGAAAGTTAGCGGATATTTTACAACAATATCCATATTTGTGTCTGTTTATTTATTCAGATATTGGATACTGATCAAGATATCCAATTACACATATAACTTCTCATTTATTATAATATCACAATATATCTATTTTTGGTAAAAATATCACATCATATCTAATAATGTTTCACCATAATTCTATATAGCCTGAGCGGATCAATATAGATCAAATTGTCCATAAATTTAATAAGACTGGATCCACTTGATTCCTTATTGACCTTAAGACTACATTTGGATTTACAGAAATGGAATTTACCAACTGAAATGAAATCCGCTGAATTGAAATCCTCTAAAATGAAATCTCTAAATTTAAATTTGTTGTTTGGATCAATTTGTCGAGATCCATGGAATTGGAGAGTAATCAAATTTTCCTTTTAACTCCTCCATCAATGATATCAATTAAATGAAAACCTAACCTCTTCTTACCATTATAACCATGGGATTGAGTATGAGCTGATGTTTATCTAGATCACGTAATTCAGATCAACGAGTTGACCATTTAAATTTCCATTAACGTAGGATCTCTGCATCAATATCCAAGTTGAAGGGATTGAGATCATTTGGTTTAGTTAGGTTTAGCTGGAACGACCATGGACTAGCTAGATCAATTCCCAACATGTGTCCACCGCCATTTTTCTTACCATTGGAATCATAGGATTGAGATTGACTGTTCTTGATCCAAATTGAGATCAGCTGAGTTCGTTTTCGCCTAGACTATCCTGCTCAAACTGATTGGTTAAGTCAGCCGAGCTCAGGCCCATATTCTAAGCTTTATGTTACTTTTAGCTCAAATGGCACAACATGGCCAGAATTGCAATATAAACTAGAACTAAATTATGGTTGAAAAAAAATAATTTTATAATTAAATTTCTATTTATAATCTTAACAACTCCTTTGCTTTGACATTTGGATAATCCCGAAGAATGAGTTGAGTTCGGGCCAAGGGTTATATTTCAGTTTGACTTCACCCTGACCCTGGTCTAACCCATCCTGACTCAATTTACAATCATAATGGTCATGTTCCTTTTTAGTCTTAAAATGAGGAATTGACAAAAAACCTCATTCCTCTATGGATTTCAAATCAATTGAAATGGACTAAATGAAATCCTCTTGAAATCCACAGTGGAATTGGAAATTTTATTTCCACCCTTTGCATTATGAATTCAAACAACATAAAAGCTAATTCTATCCCACAATTCCATTTCCACTCTCCAATTCCACGAATCCAAACACAACTTAAGCGAATTGAAAACAGATCGGATCTTCTTTTGAACCCTTACTTGGTTATTGGCTTTCTGAAGTAAAAAAAATACTTACAGCAAACCACCTCCTTAATTCCTAAAAATCATGGTATGAAGAGGATATATAATCAGTGGCTTGTGGCTGAGTAATGTTGGTTTTGCAGGTAGTAAATCATGGGGTTAGTGCTTCATTGGTGGAGAAAATAAAGTTGGAGGTTCAAGAATTCTTCCAACTTCCTTTAGAAGAAAAAGAGAAGCTCTGGCAAAAACCAGATGAGCAAGAGGGATTTGGGCAGCTTTTCGTGGTATCAGAAGAACAGAAACTTGATTGGTCGGACTTGTTCTATATTACTACCCTTCCAACCAGTCTAAGGAAATCACATTTATTTGAAAATCTCCCTCCATCGTTTAGGTCTCTCTCTCCAAGAATCATAACCATCTAATTTATGCAGCTCTTGACTAATTTTTATGATTACATTTATTCAACTTAATTTTCTATTGCAGAGAAACTTTGGAGGGTTACTCTTCAGAAATTAGAAAACTTGAGATGACCATCCTAGGCCAAATGACCAAATCTCTAAATATGGAAGCTGAAGAAATGAGAGAGTTGTTCAATGATGGGATGCAATCAATGAGATTGAATTACTATCCTCCATGCCCTCAACCAGACATAACCATAGGCCTCACCCCTCACTCGGATTCCGGTGCTTTAACAATCCTCCTTCAAATCAATGAAACAGAAGGCCTCCAGATAAGGAAAGATGGGAACTGGGTTCCAGTTAAACCCCTCCCAAATGGTTTTGTTGTCAACGTTGGAGACATAATGGAGGTAATATTGTACTTTGCACATATCACAACATACTAACCCTAACCATTTGAAGAGATTTACTGGTGTTGAGCAACAATATTTAAATTGCATAATGCTTATTTATACATGAAGTTGAGTTCAGGTTGGCTGAGAACTCGGGCAATGTTCTGTGCTTGGTCTACATAGGTACCCTTTGGCAGGGCTGTCAATGAATCGAGCTGGCTTGGCTCGGCTCCTGAGCCTTGTTTTAGGCTTGGTGAGCGAAGCCTGAGCTTTAATTTAAGCTCATTTATTAAGTGACCTGAGTTGAGCTTCGTAAAGAGTTTGGTTTATTTAATAATTTTATAATAATATTATATCTAGTAATGTTCAAATAAAACAAATTAGAATGCTGGACTTGTTTGTTTGTTTTTGTTTTTGGCGAGTTGTGCCATGCTGACCCTGAACCTACTTCTACGAGCCTGAGCCGAGCTCGGCTCGTTGACATCCCTACCCTTTGGGACTCACCCTTCACAAGGTTGCACCTACTTTAATTCAGTGAGAGACTTAGAACTTGTTGCCAAATACGACTTTATACCATACCGAAAGAATTACCCCTATAAATTAATAGAGAGAGGGCAAGTCCTCATTGATTTCTAAGGGCATTTTTCATCAATTAATGATTATTTATTTTTTTTCTCTCTCTCTCTCTTCTAAATCCTCTCTTGCTTTGGCAGATCATAAGCAATGGTATCTATCGCAGCATTGAGCATAGAGCAATAGTAAACTCAACAAAAGAGAGGCTCTCAATTGCAACATTCTCTATCCCCAAACTAGGTGCAGAGTTGGGCCCTGCACCAAGCATAATTAGCCCACACAAACCACCATTATTCAGAAGAGTCCCGGTGGAGAAGTACTTGAAGGAGTTCTTTGCCAAGAAACTCAGTGGAAAGTCCCACCTTGATTTCATGAGGATAGAAAATGGGGAAGGCACTACTACTTGAGTTTGGTTACATTGATGTAGATGTTACAAAACAGCTGAAGAAACTATGCAATAAGATTCACATCCACTGTAGTCTTTAATGAATTCGGTGTTTTATATTGATAGAGAATAAAGCTTGTAAAGCTTGTTTGCAAAACTGTTTTGTTGCTTTAAAGTGGTGACTCTCTTTATTTTGGTTAGTCTCGTTGCTAAGAAAGAAGTAGGTGAGGTTAATAAGTAGGAAGAGACTATACCTAGTATTTCTTGGAACATTCACACGTGTGACAGTTTAGCAAGGTGCTTAATGCACCAAGTGCACATGTGCGGGCAAGGGCTAGGATGCTTGAGGCAACTGCAAACAAAACCTGCAAGCAAGGCCTGGCCCATTGGGTTGGGAGCAACCTTATGGTTGCAAGTAGACTATGGCCCAACGAGCAGGTTGTCTACGAGGGGATTTGTGTCCGCTCCCCTAAGAACCGCTAACCTCTGCCCCCTGACAGGGGGTGGATACATCAATGCTGAAAAGTGATTTGTATTTTTTTTTAGGGCGGGGGGGGGGGGTGGGCTTTTCAGTGCTGATGTGCCCACCCCCAGGTTAGCGTTAGTTAAGGGAGCGGACCCAACCCTCTTTGGTTGTCTACGAGCATACTGGGTTGAATGAGAACAGGCTACTCAAAAACTAACATGGGACCACATGTCTGCTGCCCAATTTGAGTGATTTGCCTTGAGCCTAGACCCCACCCACCTCCATTGCGTGAAATCTAATAGATCAGCCATTTATACAAGTTGGAACTTTTGCATGTCTAGGAAAGAACATGCTTATTGAACCTAACTAGAACCCATCCACATGAGAAAAATGGATGTAACCAAAACGTGAGTTGATGCATTTGATAGGCAAAAGAGTGGATAGGTGGAACAGGGCTCCTCATGTCTTCTCTCATTCTAAAAGAAGGTTAAGGCACTCACGTGCCAGAGAATTTTATGAGAAGGAGAAACTAAATCCACATTCCTCTTTTATATTTTATTTTGTGCTTTGGATCAGTGGCTTGATCTACTTGAATCCTTAGAGATTTTGCATTGGTGTATTCTTTTTTACAAGAAAAAAGCTTGGGTCCTAAAATCATACCTACCAAGACAATGGGCTCTCTTTGAGAGAGAACTACTTGGATCTTTGAGTTATTTCCATAGTCTTAGGAGACTTGAAAGGACCATGAATGCAGAGTTTATGAATTTAAAGAACTTGATATTTTAACAAGTTAATTTAAAAAAACAATCATTTTGGGCATAAGTTTTTTGAGAGGTTCATTCATCTCTAATGTAACCCGTAGAGAGACAGGCTTGACCTCGAGATAGATTGTATACTAAAGTTAACTTGGTCATCATCCATTGCACATCAACTGGGAGACCTCACTATCTTTAAGAAATGTGAAAACAGTCCTTCTTGTCTCAGCTTGACTGGTGATTAATTTTAATCAATTAATATTTGTGATTTTGAGTTCTTCAAAACTCAACAATTTGAAAATACATTTACTCTTGTGAATGAATTTGGTTTGAACCACAATGTATTTACCTGGTTATAAAAAATGAAGGCATCTCAAGAAGAAAAGTAGAGATATGCAATAGATCAAGAAATAGATTCAGTTGAAAGAATAAGACATAAGAGTAAGTGGAGCATTCATATGGGAAAAAAAAATCAGTTGAGTGAAAGGGTGTTTACAAGCACAAAACTCCCTTGGGTGAAAGGCTACAAGCAAGGTATTACATCGACCATCAAAAGGTATTTTCTCCAACTGCTCCTCTTGGAACAATTCAGATGGTACCAGCTTTGGCGGCTCATATACGTAGGTAGATTTATTTTAGGTGTGTGAATAATTCAAATAATCCCATGTGTACATGCACCTAGGAACTCTTGGAGAAGTTTAGTACCTTTAGGATTGTGTGGGGTTGGGTGTATGATGGTTATTGCCTCGGATTTGGTAGGGCCAACTAAAATCACCCTAAGGTAAGACTGACACCAGGGGCCGGCACATCAGTGTCGAAAAAGAGGCTTACACTTTTTGGGGGATGCTTTTCACTTTTGGCACTGAAGTGTTGGCCCCTGACATCAGTCCTTCCTTAGGGTGACTTTAGTTGATCCTACCAAATCCTGAGGGGAGGGTTATGGGTATTGGTACTTTGTTGAATAAGTCAATTGGAGATAAGTCTTGGTAGGCTGCTCATTAGGAGACAAGTCATGGTCATTGTAAAATGTCTTAAATTTCGTTAGAGTCAAATAAAGCATGTGTGAAGAATTTATCCAGTATAGGAATCGTAGAGGATGGTTTTTACTTGAAGAAAATCAATCCCTATGTTGAAAAAGATGCAAGAAATGTTCCAAGTTATGAACGCTCATTTTAATTAGCTTGTGGTAAACTGTGGTTGCCTAAGGGAAGAGAGATCGACTCATTAAAGTGGGATTAGGAGACCAAACAAAAACGTAGGGTTTAAGTCGGGTTCATTTGGCTCAATTACACCTAAGATTGCCAAATTAGACTTTCCTCATTACAATGGCAGTAAAGACCCGACCAGTTGGATTTGCCAAGTTGAGTAATTTTTTGAATTCCAATAGATTGCTAAAGAGGACCAAATCTTCTTAGCAGCCTACCATGTTGGAATTCTAAGCTAGTCCTTGGAATTCAAAAAAGTTTTTTTTTATGGTTTAGAAGATTGTTATTGGTTTTTAAAACTTTCTTGGAGTTCTAAAGTTTCTTGGACTACATTAATCTTGAACTTTTACATTCACCTTAGATTTCTACATTCATTTTGGTTCTTGTTGCATGTAGACTTTATTATTATTATTATTTGTATTAGGAATACAAAATGTCTCTAATATATTTATGTATTTTTATTTAATAGGTTAGTAGTTTGATACCTAGAAAAGCTAAAAGAGTTAATTTAAATCTAATATCATTTTTGAGATATAATCTATAAATTCAACCTTGTATTTTGGCATTTGCAAGTCATTGGAATGAAATTTGAAGTCTCTATTAACTACACAACAAGTTAACTTAATTTTTCTATATTTGCTACCATCAAGATCACACTTATCTCACGATTTTCTATCATCTTCCCTCCAAGTGGTTGGTATCAATTCAACAAAATGGTATCAAAGCCTTGTTGAAGGAGAACCATGGCTTCCAACAACCATGACTTCCTTGTTTCAATGAAAAGAACTATAGTCAATGGAGCATGCAAATGAAGGTATTATATGAGTCACAAGATCTGTGAGATGTTGTAGAGAATGGATTCGTAGAGTTGATGGATTAATCAACTCAATGATTCAAAGAAAATCGCAAAAATGATAAGAAGGCATTGCTTTTCATTTACCAAGCGGCGGATGAAGTCATCTTTGAAAGAATTTCATCGGTTACATCGATGAAACAAGCATGTGACACACTATGCATCATACAAGGGAGATGACAAAGTGAAATTGGTAAGATTACAAATACTAAGAAGTGAGTGTCATTTATAAAAAATGAAGGATTCCAAAACCACTAGAGAATACTTCAATTTGGTTGTTTCTCTTGTTAATCAATTAAAAGTAAATAAAAAAAATATTAGAGATTAATAGATTGTTGAAAAAATCCTACGAAGCTTAACCCAAAAATTTGAGTCTATTGTTGTTGAAATAGAAGAATTAAAAGATTTGTCTACTTTATCGGTGGAAAGTTTGTTGGGATCACTTCAATCCCATGAACTCCGTATGAAGCAATATAATTCTTTTCATCTAGAACAAGCTTTTCAAACTCAACACTCATTTAAGGAAGATTCTAGAAGGAGAAGATGAGTTTTCATCATGAAAGAGGAAGGAAAAATGGATGAAGAAATCAAGAACTTGAAAAGGAAAAAGATGAATATATTTTTTTAAATATTCTCCAAAGTTATTATTGTTAAAAGTTTGGCCATACAATAAAGTTTTGTAGAAAAAGATTAGTGAAGGAAAACAATGAATCAAATTTCATGCATGAGAAAGATCAAAGTAAAGAAGATACTTTCTTTCTTACTTGTACTATGTAAGAAGTTTTTCTTGATGAGACTTGGTATTTTGATGGTGTTTGTAGTAACCACATGATAGGAAACAAATGTATGTTCGTGGAGTTTGATGAAACAATCCAAAGTGAAGTTAGGATAGGTGATGATGAGTGGTTTTCGGTGAAGGGAAGCGGTGATATTTCGATTAAATCAAAGGAAGGCGTCAAGTGCATCTCCAATGTATTTTATGTTCCCGACCTTAAGAACAATTTCTTGAGTATTTGACAGCTTCTTTTGAAAGGATGCAACATCTATTTAAAAGAGGGTGCTTGCAAGATTAAAGAGAAGAACAATGCTCTCATAGCCAAGGTGAGAATGATTCAAAACAAAATGTTTCTTTAAAAATTTTAACTCAAGTTCATCATTGTTTCAATAACATTGTCAAAAATAATTCATGGCTATGACATCTCTATTATGGTCAGTTGGGTTTCAAAACTCTTGCCCTAATGGGGAAGAATAATATTGTCAAAGATATGTTCAACATCAACCTTCAAGATTAGTTTGTGAAGGATGTGTACTTGAAAGAAATATAGAGATTCATTTTCTATTGGAAAATCTTGGAGAGTATTAAAGCCACTTAAGCTCATATATTTGGATCTATGCGAGCCCATGCAAACGACTTTGATTGAATGTAATCGTTATTTTCTTACCTTCATTGACGACTACAGTAGAAAGACATTGATTTACTTTCTTAAAGAAAAAACATAAGTTTTCTTATGTGCAAATTTGTTAAAGCCTTAGTTGAGAAGCAAAATGGTTTCATGGTGAAAATTTTGTGTTCCAATCGAGGTGGTGAGTATGTGTCTCATTAATTCAATTTTTTTTAAATAAATGACATCTGACCTCAAATCATTACTTGGTATACTCTTCAACAAAATGGAGTTATCTTAAGGAAGAATATAACAATCATGGAATTGGTTATAAGTATGTTGAAAGCCAAGGGAATCCCTAATGCATTTTTGGGAGGAAGCTATAGTATATGCCATCTATCTTTTAAATCGTGCTTCTTCCAAAGTGTTCAAGGCATGACTCCTCAAGAAGATTGTAGTGATCATAAACCATGTGTTCAACACTTGAGAAATTTTGAAAGTATTGTTCATTCTCATGTGCTGGATTAATGAAGAAGTAAGTTGGATGATGAAAAATGCATATTTGTTGGATTTAGGTAGGGTTGTAAATGGAGTGAATTCGAAGTGGATGTATACACATCCACATTCAATTCGTTTAAGATATAAAGGCATCTGATATTCGACAGATGTTTGAAAATGAAATTCGTATTCAATTCCATTTATCCAATCGAATATCGCATGCGAATCCAGATATTCGGCATATTAAAAAATAAAATCTCACCATTTGCATCAACCTCTAGCAGGTAACATGACCTTTAGAATACTCTAGGCTGCAGTCAATGTGACAACCATGAAACTGGTTGTAGATGTGGACTTGTGGCTACAACAATCTAACCTACTCTTTTGAATTTGATGCCTCTTTTTGATACTGACCTTTTTAACTAGGTATTTTTTTGGACGTTTTTAACCCCAACACACAACCTCTTAGCTTATAGAATAGTCGAATATTAATCGGAGTGGATGTATATGCATCTGTATTTGGTTCGTTTATAATTAAATATTTATTAAATGAATCAGATGTAGGTGCATCTGTATTCGCTTTAATCGAATCGAATATGGATGCTTAAGCAGATAGTTGACAGCCCTAGGTATAGTGAAAGTTCAAAAGTAGACAAATTGTATAATTTCATTATTAAGAAAATAATCATAAGAAGGGATGTAAAATTTAATGAAGAAGAATCTTGGGATTGTGTTGAATGAAGTTAGTAACTAATTTATTAGTAGGTGAAGAGGCTTCGAACCAAGGTCTGTTTAAATCCAAAGATATGACACGTATCCTTGTAAAGTGATACTTGTTTGCAGTTGCTCTCAGCAAATAACCACGTAATAGAAGCTTGGTCGGTTTGTTACATATATATAAATAGCATAACACATCGTAGGCAATAGAGAAGAGAGAGTGAGAGAATGGCAAAGAGCAAGGACAACATAAAGTATGGAATTGCTCAGGCAAAGCTGTCGGAAGACGGAACTCTAATAATGAAATTACAAAATCAAGAGGAGAGAGAGTGAGAGAAGAGAGAGACAACCGTTCAAGCTTTCTTCGTGGTTTCTCAGGGTTTGAGAGAGAAATGGTGTACAAGAGGAAACAGTGTAAGTTTTGGGTTTGGAAATACATATTCTTGTATGGATTTTCACATTTTCATAGTGAAGAAACTTGTTTCTCTCTCGTGGATGTAGGCACATCACCAAACCATGTAAATCTTGGTGTCTCTTATTTTCTATGCTTTGATCTTATTTATATATTTTTCTTATTATTCGTACTGGAATATTTGCTGATGGGTGAAGTTGTAGCTGAAGTCTACGACAAAGTTCTGGATGAGATTCCGGAGATATCCCTACACATATTAGGGGTGGTAATGTTTGACATGACCTATGAATCTGACATGAAATAAGCGGGTTAGGGTTGATTGTAAATGGGTTTTGGGTTTGGGTTGAGTTGTATAGTCGTATACCCTTAAATTGGGATGACATGAATCTAACCCGCCAACATGAATCACCACATAATTCCACAAATCCGACATGAACCCAACATGAAATAAGCGGGTTAGGGTTGACTGTAAACGTGTTTCGGGTTAAAGCGGGTCAACCCGCTTTGACACGATTAATAAATGAGTCAGGTTCGGGTTGAGCCATATAATTGTATACCCTTATCTCGACCTAACACGAATCCAACCCACCAACATGACTTGCCACCCCTACATATATAAAATCTTTAATGAGCTGGGCTTTTAGCAAGCTGAGCCTAGTGTAGGTTAGTTCAGGCTCATATGACTATATGAGTTCAATTGGATGCTCAGTTTGGCTCTGTGAGCTTCAAATAAGGTTCAAGTTTAGCTCATGACGTGTCACATTCCAAGCTGAGCCAAGCTAGCTCGGTTCATTGACAGCCCTAAATGTAGTCCAACCACCCAAGTCAATGAGCCAATTTTGGAATAAGACTCTCAACTTGTAAGCCACATGATTGTCTACACCAGATGGCGGAGAAAATGGTCCATCATCTCTGGTGTGTTTGACACCTGTCCTATTGAGTGGTAATAGGATTGACAACTGTAAATCTCCGCTGGTTTCACTATTGCCAACAGGACAGGTGTCAATACAGTAGAGATGCTGAAGAGTTTTCCTCCAGAGTCTGCTGGAGATGATCCATTCTCAACTGTTTCTTCAGTTTAGTCCAGGTCATTCACTCTGATTGGCCGGTCTAGACCAGATTTAAGATGAAGACCAGAGTTCATGAACCTGAACGCTGTGATTTCTTTTCCCTCTTTCACCACCTGCATCCCCATTTGCTATCCCCATTTTTTTCGGTGATCTTTAGCTGTCTTAAAAATAAAACTTTTTCTTCATTGGATTGCTAATCATGTCATTTGTACACCAAGAAGAAGAAGAATCTTATTTGGTGAATAAATGAGGTCATCCAATCGATGAATGGTCCAGATTAAAGAATGTACCGACCACTTGTTGTTTAATTTTAGCCTGCCGTATCTTATATTTTAATCAATTTTCTTTCTTAAAATTATTTGTTTAGGTGTAGTTTTGTTGTAGGGTGGCCCAGTTTGACTTTGCTTAGGCTTTCTTCCACCATCTAACGATAAAAAGAGTTAAATTATTATTATTATTATTTTTTTATGAATAGCTAAATTATTATTCTATCCCTCTCTTGGTGTACAGTTTAAAATAAAGAGAAAATCCTCTGCACCTCAAAGGGGGTATGGGCCCCACATAAAAAGTGCATGGGCCACAACCCCGTTGAGGGGCAAATGGTACATCCTGGACAGTCCAGAACATTACTCTATTTTGAAGGGAGCAAATCTACTATTCAAGATTGGAGTCCAGGACACCAGGAGACGTTATATGGAATAAAATGGGTGAGAGTTAGAAATTTCATCTCATTCCCACCTGTTTTATTCCATGTGACATTCCCTAGTGTCCTGGACACCAAATCCTAAACAGAACATTTATTTTGTATTTTAAAGGGGACAGATCCTCTACATTGGGAGAACCGTTCGCCCCTCATGGGGTGTGCATGAGGCCCATACCCTATCTCTTTTTTACCACTTTCTTTTTCAACTGAACACTTTTTGGACGTTTTTACCCTCAACAGAACAATGCTGGGAGAAATCTGTTGTTTATCTATAGTTTTGTCGTGATAGGGTGGCCAAGTTTAACTTTGTTTTGGCTTTCTTTTTTCCATCTCAAATACTGTTCTCCTCTTTGGCATTCTGCAGAGCCATGGAGTCACCAAAGGTAGTGAACTTTGGAACTTCTTTGCTGGTACCCAGCGTTCAAGAGTTGGCCAAAGAGCCTATGTCCGTAGTCCCTCCCCGGTATGCACATCCCTCACAAGAGCCTCCAATAATCTCCTACATCACTCCATTTCCTGTGGTTCCTGTCATCGACATACAAAGCTTGCTTTATGGAGAATCCATGGACTTGGAATTGGAGAAGCTGCACTCTGCTTGCAAAGAGTGGGGTTTCTTCCAGGTATGTTTCACTCTATAACTGGTGTATAAATAATGGTGATTTTGATGTAGATATTTTATTTTATTTTATTTTACTTTGAGTTTGGTGATCCATATCCTCCAATCCATGGCCTTTTTCTTGGATCACTCTGCTAGTGGAATTGTTAATGAAATAGCTGTTGGGGGATTAGCTAGAGGTATTAATCTTGTACCATGACCATTTATCTCTACTTCGGGGACTATGGTCCTTGTCAAATTGAGTGGATGACCTTCTTTGCTTTATGAGTAACATAAGCTTGTAATCTTGCTACTTTATTTTAGCAACTTAAAAGAAGATCTTCATCTGCAGCATAAAAGGCAAAAAACTCCCTAATTCCTAAAGATCATGGTAAGAAGAGGATATATGACCAGTGGCTTATAGTGAGTAAAGTTGGTTTTGCAGGTAGTAAATCATGGGGTTAGTGCTTCATTGGTGGAGAAAATGAAGTTGGAGAGTCAAGAATTCTTCCAACTTCCTTTAAAAGAAAAAGAGAAGCTTTGGCAAAAACCAGATTTGCAAGAGGGATTTGGGCAGCTTTTCGTGGTATCAGAAGAGCAGAAACTTGATTGGGCGGACATGTTTTATATAATTACCCTCCCAACCAGTATAAGGAAATCACACTTGTTTGAAAAGATCCCTCTACCATTTAGGTCTCTCTCTCTCT
>JAOXJP010278873.1:0-19646 GCA_025762735.1 Platanus orientalis | reverse complement strand
AAAACTTGTCATTTTGGCTTGATTTTGGTGTAATTAGATAGGTTATTCAGTTACCTTTCTAACGAGACCAAGATTGCCCAAATTCGATGTGATTTGGGAAAATTATGACCAAATTATTTAGGAGGTGTTAGTAAAAACAGAAATAATGGTTTATTTATTTATTTATACAGTTTTAAGTTTTAATTGTTTTAATTTTAGGGTAGTGAGTTTTTAGTTTTATGTTTTAGAAAACTTGGCTAGCAAGTTTAGGATTTTAAGAAGTTTCAAATTTTAGCAAATTTCTAATTGTTTAAGGTTGTAAGCCTATTTAAAGACAACCTCTCTCCATAATTTTCCAATGAATGAATGAATGATTAATAAAGAATTTTCTTGCGTTCTAGCTCTTGGCTAATGTGTGCTTCCTTTGCAAAGTCTAAAAACCAGGAGTGGTTTTCACCAAAAGTGGATTCCTTGGGTTTATTTAAGCTTGGTGGAGGCTAAGATCCCCTGTTTTGGGTTTAGAAAAGCTTCAAATCAGGTCTTTATCTTTTTTTTTTTTTTTCTATTTTATTGTTTCCGTTACATCACTTTGGGTTTTATTGATATTATTGACTATCATTCTACATCACCTTTGGTATCATCTCTATTGTGCTACATCACTATTGGGAAACTGATATCCGTTAGCAACCAAGTAGTCAATTGTAACAACTTTGCCCAAGAACAACAGCCACATGAAGAACGAGACCTTGGTTGGAAGATAAGGAATCTAAATCTTCTTGATAGGCCACATCAAGATCATACACGGGCTTTATTAAAAACATACCCTTGGAGTCATGATTCCAGATCTACATGTCTTCCTCAGAAGCTTCACGAAGCTACACTTTGTCGAGGCAATCAAGAAGGCCACACATAGCCTCCATTTCCCAATCATTGAGGTCCCGTCTCATATGTAAATCCCAAACCGTTTGGCTTGGATCCCTTTCCCGCAAAATGTGATCTCTAACAAAACCATCCTTACGCTAAGCTAAGGAGAAAATAAAGGGGAATTTGGAAGACTAAGGCTGCTGCCCATATTTACTTGCAATAACACGACACCAAAGGAGATTAGGCTCTACTCCAAAATGCCAAAGCCATTTGAGAAGGACTCTATTAAGATCTTTCAAAGGTTGGATTCCAAGACCCCCCTTCTTTGAATTGCAAACCTCTAGCTAGGCCATCAGCAATTTCATCTTGTTACTTGGGAGAAGAAAGAATGAGAGATTCATCTCATGAGTTAGTTCTTTGATTTCATGGATGATACTAGCCAGACACCAAGGACCCAAATTCTTCCCTTATTCGCAACTCACATCAGTAGCTGAATTCCCTTCTATAATTGCTTCAGCTATTCCTATGCTTTTAAAGCTTTTAGGCCCATTGGCAATGCAAGAGCTTCTGCCTTAATTGAATCACACACGGTTGCTAAACCAGAGAATGCCCACAAACAATGGATTTTGCTATTTCTTATCACTCCATTCCCTCCAAGACCTTGATTCGCTAAGGAAGATATATTAAAATTAAGTTTGACCTTATTACATGGAGGGGGATGCCAACTAGAGCAAGGACGGCTAAAACAATTTGCATTCATTCTTGAGCAAGTCTTCCAATCTCTAATAATAACATTCAGCTGTATGCCACTAACACTCAAGTGGATACATTGCATACAATATAATTCACTACTGACGCACCCTTCTTGTTCTCGAATTTTCTCTTGTTCCTTTCCTTCTATATGCCTAACCAAAAAAACCTGGGAAATTCTACCCTTGGAACAAAAAATCTGCTATTCCATTGCTGGACTGGCTCCAAAACCTCATTGGGCACTGTCTAGTAAATGCCCATTGGGGATAAAAAGTAGTTCCAGCTGGTAAATGTGAACTTACATGTAATGATCAGGTGATTAGTAGATTGTTCATAAAGATGACAAACAATAGGAGAAATCATCTTATAGGGCCATCTTCTCTATAGAACATCACTAGTATTAACCTTCTTCAACACCACTATCCAGACGTAAGTCTTAACCATTGATGGAACAAGGAGGGGATCAAACCTTTTTAAAGGGAAATATGGATGGATTGGATGTGGTTCTAACTAACGCTTCGAAGAATGATTTGGAAGTAAATACACATGAGGCCTTTTATATCCATATTCTTCTATAAGGATCAGACTTGGAGATAAAGACTTTATTAGGGATGCAACAATACTGAACTACTATCAGGAAGGTCTTTATGAAAGGAAAGGTTCCAGAATAGCCCAACGGGAAGGTGAAAGGATGTCAGACACTAGAGCTGCTTTATTGGAGCACAAATCATAGTCTCTTGGAAAGGAAACCTGAAGGGGTACCTCCCATCAAGGATCCTTCCAAAACCTAACATTGTCTTGAAGCCCAATGTCAAAGTGGGTAAAAGGAAACAGAGGGAGAACTTGCAGATATACCTTTCAAGGGCTATATGGAGGGATGCCTAATGATTGGTTGCAGTCCCAACCACTAGGATAAGTGCCATATCTGCTAAAATAACAGCTTGCCACAAGCTTCTTCTTTCATATGCAAATCTCCAAGTCCATTTACTCAACAATGCCTCATTCCACTCTTTGACCCTTCCAAGGCCCAAGCCACCCTCTTCCTTAAACTTGCACACCTTATCCTCCTTTGCAAGGTGATCTTTCTTTTCTCTTCCCTCCCAAAGGAAATCTCTTTGGATCTTTTTCACCTTTGTTACCCTGTTACCTGGCATCTTGTAAAGTGGCAAGAAGTACAATGAAATGTTGGCTAGTGTAGAATTAACAAGAGTGATCCACTTACCCAAAGAGATATATATGATTTTTATCATGTAGCCAATTTCCTACTATATTTTTCTATCACTAGAGTGGATGCCAAAAAGTAGCAATTCTAGGATTGCCACCAAGAGGGAGATCCAAATATTTCAACAGCCACTTCTCCATTTTGCATCCAATATGTGCTGATAAAGAAAGTGAAATCTACCCTTCCAGATTAATTCATGTTTGGCTAGATTTGTTGAGTTAATTTTTAAGCTTGATATAGCTTTAAGACATTTAGTATAGATCTTGCTTTCAACACACTCATATGTTTCTTTAAAGTAAAATGATAAATAAAAAACTGTTTTGTCAGCATTCTAAATGATATATTGATGCAGGACAGCCTAGGGAATGCTGCAATCTTGAGGGTAATTGACCCAAATGAAAGTCTAAAGGACTGAAATAAACCCAAGTGAATAGAGTTATTATGGTTTTAATGAGTGGTCAAATCAGAAACCTCAAATCTGGACAGAACTTCAGATGAGTTTAAACCAGGTCTAGGAATGTTAGAATTATCAAAACTTTTATATGGAAATAGATTTATGAGTGAGGAACAATCTAGAACATTTTCAGATTAAATGGATGATTAAAAGAATATAAAATCTTCAAAGCTTAGGTCTGCACTTGGAAATCCAGCAGAACAACAAATAAAAGAGCTTAACAGAATATGGTAAACAACTGAGAATGTTTTAGAAATTGGTAGACAAACAAATAAGTAAATAATAAACTCAGAAGATTTTAATTGATTTGGACAAGTATTGATGGTTCAACTTGTAGAATTCCGATTGTTGTCCAGACATAGTATCAAACCATAGAACTTGAATGAGGTTAAAAGAAAAAATAAAAGAAGAATAAGGGGCTGTGAACAATAACCGGTTAACAGTATTATAAATAAGAGAAGAAGAAGAAGAGGAATGCTAGCAACACCAACCACTAACAGGGTTTATAGCAACACCAACTGTCTACAAGAGATACCACAACACCAACTATAGGGAAAAGAAAAAACACCAACTTTTATTTATGGTTTAATAAAACTTTTCTTCATAAAATTCTCTATCAATTCATTGGGGTGTAATTGTGTAAACCCTTATATAGACTATAATGCTTGGTAGCCAAGAAACTACCTTAAAAAAATAGAAATTACTTTCAAAGGAAAAAAAAAAAAAAAAAACTAATCCCTTAACCTAAACTTCTAAATCCTAATCTTTCCAAAATTAGAAAGATTTTATTCTCCCACATAACTACTCTATAGATCAAAAAATTTATTGCAAAATAGAAACTAAATAAACCTATTACTAAGACTTTCTAAAAACATATCAAATAGAACTTTCTAAAAACTCTATTCCTGTCACATACTAATACCCCTTTAGTAATTTCATCATAACTTTCCCAAATTACATCGGATTTACACAATCTTAGTCTTGTTTGAAAGGTAACTGAATAACATTTCTAAAAACACCAAAATTTAGCCAAAATGGCAAGTTTTGACGATGGAAAATCTAGGTTAAAAGCAAATTACGGGATTAGAACTTAAAAGAAAAAAAACCAAATAAACTTAAACTCTAAATACCCTTGGCTTAAAGCCTTATTACAAAAGGATCCTAAACTGCATAAATCCCTAAACTACTCTTACAAATCGTAACTCATAACTTATCCATGGTCATCGAGCTCCTTCCTTTTAATCCCATATGCTCTCACATCATTTATGGTTATGTTTCTCTCTCAAAGTGAATCCAATTGAATTCCCTCCAACTTTGTAGACTTTAATAGAGCACTTAAATTTGAAATTTGTATTGTAGATCTAAGACACAAAGAAGAAGAAGGAAGAAAGAGAGAATGAGAAGAGTAGAGACTTGGGGAGAATCGTATGTGTGTATTAGGGTATTCTACACACCATACATAATATATATGTATAAATAATTTAGTACATCTCATCTATATGGTAGCATAGACCTAAATAGAAAAAGTACACAAATCCCCCCATATAAACAATCGTATACTTCTACTATAACACCTTGGACCATGTTGCACATATGATTGTACACGTGTTACACTTAGAATGCAATCACATGTTATATGAGTTTTGTACACACTTAGTACCATTTAAATGTATAAATACCGATATGAACATTGTCATAACTTTAGAAAGGCACCAACGAAAATATAGGAAAAATATGTGAGTCAAACTTATATCATTGGATAGGCACAAAAGTTAAGAGTCCAACGTAACAAACGGCAAGCGAAATGGACTCCAAACAATAGAGAAATATGTGAAAGAGCAAAGAGGGGTCAAAACGAAAAAAAAATGGAATTAAAGGGGCTCTGGCCCGATCGATCTGACTAGGGAGATCCGATCGATCATCCTAGTAGCTTGATCGATCGCCCGGGCTCGGGACCGAAGTGGGAAAGTCACTCTTATGACTCTCTTTTGCCTTTTGGATTTCTAAATCGTGTGGAGCCTTATGTGGGTCTATAAAATAGATGGAACTCAACGTAAAGAAACCTAGAAACCCTAAAGAAAGATCAAAGAGTAAGAGAAAGATAAAAGAAGAGAAAAGAAAATGAAAAGCTAGGTTTTGCTAAAGTTTTGAGGATGTTTTTGAAGAACAAAGCTAGAAACGATTTTTGCAAAACAAAAGGTAAGATTACAGCTAAACTATTGTTTTGTTTTCATTCTTTAGGTTCCTAGAACTCCATTGATTCTATTTTGCAAAGGTTTTAATCATTTTTGAACCAAATTTGAATTGTTCTTCATTGGTTTTGGTTTTGCTTAACGTTCTAAAACAAGGTTTTGAAAGAGATAAAATAATCTTTCAAGAATATCATTTAAATGTGAATTATCTTCAATTCTACAGGATTTTAATGAGTTGAATCATCTGTTTTGTATGATTAATACACGTAGAACTATGTTTTAACGGAAAAGCAATAGATTTAAAGAGGTTTTTACTCCTAAAATTGTAAAAGCTATTCTAAAAGTATTTTTGATCTTCTAAATAATTTCTAGAGGTAATGATCTACTGATTTACAAGAAGCTATATGTCTAATCTGTGATTTACTCTAAGTATTCTTAAAATCATATTTTATAAAGAAAGGTGTTGATTTTTATATTTTACCGCTAGTGATTTTCAAGAGTATTGTTCTAGACAAATTTAATATGTTTTGAAAAACATGTTCTATAGATTGTGCTTAGTTGGATCAAACATGTTCTTATATATTATTTTGAATTAGTCAATGTAAAGAATTGTTATTTGTTGCTTTTATGGACTGTGTGATTTGATTGGAACTGTAAGAGAATGATCTGTGTTGTTAAATAGCCATCTTGCCCATCAAGGAGAATTATTGATGGAACCCTTATCACTTGGGTATAATTGGTACGAACTGTTACGGATCTTTATTACTGGCCACATAGATGGTAGTAACAACATTTCTCACCTGGGTATAATCGGTGTGAATTGGACCCTTTTCACCTGAGTTTAAATGGTGCGAAGTGGACCCATCTCACTGAGGTTTAAATGGTGTAAACTGTTACATATTTTGGCTTGATAGCAGATATATGTTCTATTCTGTTTTGTATTGGCTATGGTATGACACATGATCTAATATGTTTTTGTTCTATTTAATGTAAAAATATATGCTATTATTGATTTCCATTTTGTACATGAAACTATAATTTCTATTAAGTGTTTAGTAATATATAAGACTGACTTATGAACTTTTATGCATATTGATTATTAAATATGAATGTATTTGTTTTGTTTCTATAATCGTGCTAAGAATTGATCCACTGTTTCCATAGTATACTATTTTCTTGTTAAGTTTGTCAAACTTACCCCAATCTGACACCACAGATGATGAGGAGATTGCGGAGTAACAGTTCCAGATAGAGACAGTTAGAAACCGAATACCTGTTTATTTTAGTTATTTGGATTAAAGACTTTATTTATTTCAGTTCAATTATTTCAGTTTAAATTTCAAGATATGTAATAAGTTAGGGATTTTTAGTATTGGATTTTAGTTGATGGATTTGATTATGTCAGGCTATTTATTTAATTTTAATGGGAATGTTAGACAATATTTGTGGATTATTGTACAAGATAATGATATATGGATTATGAGTTTTTATAAAGGTCAGACTTGTGGGAATGTGATTAATTATGTGATTATTGGAAATTGATTGATGTATTATTCCATTGTGTATGAATGAAAAGAAAAGAGAAAAATTTATACAAGTTAAGAATGAATGCAAAGTGAAGTGATGTGTTAATGTCACATGCCGAAATTCACGACCCTAGTAGTATGGATTTCGGGATGCAATATCTACATTCCCCTTCAAGCTAGTATTTAAATAAAGCACACGCCAATCTTGGATACTAAGAACTGAAAGTAGTAGGATGCAACCCTTTTGTAAACACATTTACTAACTGTTCACTTGTCTTGATAAATGGAAGACAAATCTAGCCTGACATTATGTTAAAATAAGCAATGCTAGTAATTGCCTTGTTATCATTGTATAATTTCATAGCACTCTTTACTAGAAAGCCCAACTCATAGAGTAATAACTTTAGCTAAAGTAATTCACAGACTCCAAGAGCCATGGATTTATATTTAGCCTCTGTACTTGAGCGAACAACAACATTTTGTTTTTTGCTTTTCCAAGTGATCAAATTTCCTCCCATAATAGTACAATAGCTAGACGGACCTTCTATCTAACATAGACTCAACCCAATTTGCATCTGTATAAGCGTCCACATGAAGACTATCTCTTTTTGCAAACACTAAACCTTTTCTTTGATCACCTTTAAGATATTTCAGCATCCTATATACAGCCTCCATATGGACCAGCGTAGGAGCATGCATAAACTGACTCACTACGCTCACAATAAAGGCAATATTGGGACGTGCCAATGAAAGATAAATCAGACGTCCTACCAATCTTTTGTATCTACTGGCATTAATAAGTCTCACACCATTAGAATCATGCAGTTTTTGATTAGGGTCCATAGGAGTAGTAACAGGTTTACACCCCAATATACTAGTTTCATTGAAAAGATCTAGGGTATATTTTTTTTAAGAAATGAAGATACCCTTTTTAGAGTGAACAACTTCAATCCCAAGAAAATACTTTAAATATCCTAAGTCCTTAATTGTGCCAATTGAGACTTCAAATATTTTATTTTAGCTGCATCATTTCTAGTAATCTTGATATCGTCTGCATAGACAATAAGAGTTGTAATCTGACTCCCCCTTCTCTTTACAAACAAAGTACGATCAGAATGATGTATATATCCAATCCGTACCATAGCTATATGAAACCTCTCAAATGAGGCCCTAAGTGATTGTTTTAACCCATAAAGGGTCCTTTTTAGCTTACAAACTCTGTCCGTTCTTGATGAAATCTAAAAGCCTGGTGGTAAGTTCATATAAACATCTTCCTCTAAATCTCCATGTAATAATGCATTCTTGACATCAAGTTGGAGAATGGGCTAATTATGGTTAACTGTCTAGGCTAAGAGGACCCGAATAGAATTCATCTTATCAATAGGAGAAAATGTTTCCTGATAATCAATGTCATAGGTCTAAGTATACCCTTTGGCAACCAGCCTCGTCTTATACCCGTCTATACTCTCATTAGGCTTTAACTTGACTATATATACCCACCTGCAACCAATTGCAACTTTCCTTTTGGCAAAAACCACAATGTTCTATGTATTATTCATTTATAGAGCATGCATCTCCTTTTCCATAGCCTCCTTCCACTAGGATTGACACAGAGCTTCTAATATACTGTGAGGTATAGAAATAGAAGACAAGGTAACAAAAAAAAAAAAAAAAAAAAAACCGAAATGGAGACAATGAATTGAAAGAAACATAATTGGCAATGGGATACTTAACACAAGATTAAACACCTTTCCTAATAGCAATAAGAAGGTTAATATCATCAACCAAAACAGAGGAAGAAGCAGAAGACTTATTTGAAGTCGATGAGATGTCATGGTGAGAAACTTGAAGATCCTCCAATTGTGCTATTGTTTTTCGTCTCTTATATGTTAGAAGGGGTTTGTCCTTACACTCTCTCTTACTAACATCATTGATGCGGTACCATTAACTTGGATTGAGAAAGTCCAACCATTGTGAAAGCCGAAGATCAAGAACAAATGATGCAAGAAGAAGACATAGTGTTGTCCACAAGATTTTCCCTTTATTTTTCTGTTTAAAGAATTATTTTAGTTGTTTTCTTTCTATTTTAGGAATGTTTTAATGATGTGATTGATGTAATAAGGCTATATGCGCCATAGAGAGGTTAAAATTAATTTAGAATAATTTAGGACTTTTTTCATGATTTTTTAGAATTTTATGGTTTTTTTTTTGTATGTGTTAATTGTACAAGGGAGGGATATTTTGGTCTAATTTCAAGTTTTTTTATTTTTATTTTTATAATTAGAAATAGGTCATAAAGACCTCATGTATGATCAAATTATTGAATAAAAGAAGATTTTTATAATTAGAAATAGATCAAATTATTGAATAGGTAAGAAATCTCTTCTCTCTCCCTTATTTCTTATTTCTTTCTCCTCCTTCTACCCTAATCGTGTAGCTCCTTCTAAGCTTTTATTTTCTTCTAAAAATTATTCTTCTCCTCCATATTACTTTTCCATCATTTCTTTCATTAATTTTTCTTATTCCATTAATATTTTCTTCCTTTCTTCCACACTTTTTAAAATTTTCTGGGTGCAGAATTTTTAGAACTGTCATCAAAATTCAAATTTATCTTAAACCACAAATTCAAATCTAAAACCCTTTTAAACCTAGTATCCTTATACTTAAACCTATCATTCCATACCAAGAACCCTAATTCTTGACTTTAAATTCCACACTTTCTTGAAAATCCATCATTCTTGATTTTGGAGTGATTTTGGGGGTTTTATTGATTTCTTACCTTTTTTCTAAATTTCTTCATCTCCTTGATTCCAAACATTAGTTTGATCATTCGTGGATCATCCCTCTTAAAGATTGTTTATTCTTTATACGTTTCTTGAATTTATTACTATTTTTGCAGCACTTTAAAATTCAATAGTCATTCTTTATTAATTTTTCTTGTACTTTTAGGGTTTTGGTTCAATTTTACTTGTTATAGGAACTCATTCCTTTGAATCCTATATCAAATTTGGTATCAGAGCTTAAGGTTTCCAACTAATCCTTATCTAGTTAGGATCCATCTGAATAGGAAATCCGCGGATTGCTCTCATTTGCCTTTTTATAATTTTAAGGCTCCTTCAAAAGTGCCCAAAATTAATTTAGGGCCTATTTCAAGGTTTCTAATTAGTTTATGGACTATCGTAAATTCTTTTGAGTAACTCTAAACCCTTTTTCCATCCATTTAGGGTTTTTTACGTACTCTTTAAATGACAATCAATCATTTTAGGGCTATCTTGAATTATTTTAGGGTTTTCAAAAGGGGTTTTACATAGCCTTAAATTATTTGAGCTAGTCTTAAACACCATGGTAGGGGTTAGTAATAATGATTTGGCAATAGAAATTAAGAAACAAGCTCGTGAAATGTAATCCACTAAGATAGAATTGACTTTTCGTATGGATAGGCTTGAGGCGATGGTTCAACAGCTAATGGGTACAATGAAAGGCCTTTGCTTAGACATTCAAGGTTTAAAGGAAGGTAAGGAATATGTCCAGGATGGGGAGTCTTCACAGCTAGAGTCTTTCTTTGACCATCATGAGGAACTTTCAGGTCATGAAACACCTCTTGTTAGACAACTTGGAGAAACTGCTCGTAGATCCTTGATGCAGCCACACTCAACACATTTGGAGGCAAACAAATTTACTAGGTTGGATGTTCCAGATTTTTATGGCAATAGGGATCCAGATTTATATTTGGATTGGGTGCATAGCCTAGAAGCATATTTCAGGTGATATGATACTTCAGAGAACCATAGACTTTAGTTTGCAAAAGCCAAACTAAAAGGGGCATCTCTTAGGTGGTGGCAACAGTACAAAGAGAGCTATGCTAAAGCTAATTTGGGCATCTTGTCTACGTGGAAAGAATTAAAGGTAACAATGAACAAAAGGTTCAAACCTAGGGATTTCAGACAGAGATACCACGTACAGTTACATCAGTTAAAGCAATGAACATCATCTCATAAGGAGTACACCAACAAGTTCCAACACCTTGCTACTTTAGCAGGTATTAACTAGAATGATGAGATTCTCGTCTCATTATTTAGGCAAGGATTACAACCTCAGATTTCTAAAGGGCTTAGCTACTATTACTATACTAGTGTGGATGATGCCATTAGAGTTGCCTACTAGATTGATGAAGATCTACAGTTGCACTAGATGAAGAAGCTTATTATGCAAGCTAGGACTTCACCACCTAGATTAGCTCGCCAGACATCACCTGCTAGACACAGGAACTTAGAGGTTCTATTCCAAAGTTTAAGAGTAATTAGTGCTTTACTTGCAAAGGATATGGGTATCACAAATCCCAATGTTCTAGCAAGTTCATGGGCTTTACTGAAAAGAAGCCAACGGATGATGATGAGTTGGAAGAAGAAATCTATGAGCCTACTGAGAAGATGGTTAGGGAAGCTGAAGCGGAAGAAGTAGAAGAAAAAAGGCAAAATGACAGATAAGGGTATTACTGGAATGGTCTGTCCTTTATTACATTTGTAGATGAAGATCAAGCCAAAAAAGAAGCATCCTACTTATCCATAGCATTCTGCTCCACATGATGGACTCAGAATTCTTGGACTCCGATTCCAACTCAATGGGGTTGAGTTTTCCAAGATAGGGAGAATTGATGCGGTAACATTAACTTGACTTAAAAAAGTTCAATCATTGTGGAAGTCTAAGATCAAGAACAAAGGATGTAAAAAGAAGACATAGTGTTGTCCACAAGATTTTCTCTTTATTTTTCTTTTTAGGAATTATTTTAGTCGTGTTCTTTTTATTTTTGAAAGGTTTTAGTAACGAAATTGATGTAATAAGGCCATATTAGCTATGTGGAGGGGTTAAAATTAATTTAGAATAGTTTAAGACTGTTTTTATGATTTTTAAGAATTTTTTATAGATTTTTTATGGGTTTTTTTGGGTTAACCGTACAAGAAGGGTATTTTGGTCCAATTTCGAGTTTTTATTTATTTATTATAAATAGGTCATAAAGATCTCATGTAAGATCAAATTATTGTATAGAAGAAGATTTTGAAGTTGTACAGCTCGTGGAGTGCTTCTCTCTTTTTCTCTTACAACACTCACGGTTAATAGGTGAGAAATCTCTCCTCTCTCTTATTTCTTCTTTTTTTCTCCTCCTCGTACCCCAATCGTGCAGCCCCTTCTAAGCTTTTATTTTTTTCTAAAAATCATTATTCTCCTCCATATTACTTTCCCATCACTTCTTTCATTAATTTTTCTTATCCCATTGGTCTTTTCTTCATTTCTTCCACATTTTCTTAAATTTTCTGGGTGCAGAATTTTTTACAACAGTCCTCAAAATTCAGATTTCTCTTAAGCCACCCATTCAAAATTAAAACCCTTTTAAGCCTAACATCCTTATACCTAAACCTATCATCCCATACCAAGAACCCTAATTCTTGACCCTGAATTCTACACTTTCTTGAAAATCCATTGTTCTTGATTTTGGACGGATTTTGGGAGTTTTATTGATTTCTTGATTTTTCTTCTAAATTTTTTCATCCCCTTCATTCCAAACATTAGTTTGATTATTCTTAGATCATTCCTCTTAAAGATTGTTTATTCTTTATACGTGTCTTGAATTTATTACTATTTTTTCAGCACTTTAAAATTTAAGAATCATTATTTATTAATCTTTCTTGTACGTTTAGGCTTTTGGTTCAATTTTACTTGTTGTAGGAACTCTTTCCTTTGAATATTACATCAATCATTCTCTTTTAGAGTACATTGATAAAAGATAAAGGTAGGTACTGGAAGAGGGTCATTACCAACAACTAAAACTTGCTTCCCTTGAATAAAAAGCTTTCCAAAAGAAAAGGGCAGACTCATGGAATGTTACATCCATAGAAACAAACATTTTTCGAGTAGATGGATGGTAACACTTATATCCCTTTTGATTAGGAGAGTATCCTAAGAATATACATTTAAGAGTTTTGGGATCTTTCTTTGATATGAAAATGGGTTAATAAAAAAATTTATAAAAAAAAAGAGCTTTGGGATCCAGTTTGGTTCTAAATGATTTATCAACATGTACAAAACAGATACAACTAAACACTTTAGGTGGTATGAGAAATGGAGTGGTGTCAGGAGAAAGAACCTCTAAAGGAATTTTGTACCCGAAGACACGAGTGGAAAGACGGTTCATCAAATAGGCTGCTGTTTAGATAAGATTTGACAAAAAAAAGTTTTGGGATAGGCATTTCAAACATGAGGGCATGAGTCATTTCCATAAGATGCCTATTTTTGCACTAGGCAACTTCGTTTTGTTCTTGAGTACCGGGGCAGGTGGTTTGATGAACAATACACAAAAGATGAAGACAAGTATTCGCCACTATTATCACTGCGTAAAACTTAAATTTTCTTGTCAAATTGAGTTTCAGCCACTTTGTGAAATGAAACAAACATAGAAAAGATATCACTCTTAGAATTCAACAAATACACCCATGTACAACAAAAAAAGTCATCTACAAAAGTCACAAAGTAGCGAAAACCAGAAAATAAAACAATAGGGGCTGGTCCCCACACATCAGAATGCACATTTTCAAATGAAGAACTACTTTTATTCATGCTTATTGGATACGAACTACGATAGTGTTTTCCATTTGTGAGTTACACTATAAAATACTAAACTTATGACATAAATGCGAAAACAAATGTTTAAGTAAAGTAAAGGATAGATGCCCCAAACGCTGATGCCACTGAAGCAAAGAAGATGTGCAAGGTGGGCTGTCCTGTATTTGGGAAGATAAAAATTGTTGAACAGAAGAAGATAGTCCATCCTCATATCCTCTACCAATTGTCATCTTCGTCTTCAAGTCTTGGAACACACAATGGGTAGAAAAGAAAGTCACACAACAGTTTAATGATTTGTTAGATGGCTAATAGATAAACGATTTAAAGTAAAATTTGGAACATAGAGAACAGAGGAGAGTGGTAAAGTAGGAGTGACTGTAATGGACCCTTTACTGGCTATGGAAGAATAAGATCCATTTGCGATTTTGGTCTTATCATTCCTAAAACAAACAGAGTAAGTAAAGAAAAATGAAGAGATACCAGTCATATGATCAGAAGCTCCTGAATTAATGATCCAGGAATGAGATGGAGTGGTAACAAAAGCACTAAAGGTAGATGCTGAAGTACCTGATTGTGCAAAGGATGCAGTAGAAGCAGATGAGGATGGCTCTAGACCAGCTATGAAGCGGCGTAAAGCCTCAATCTGATCCATAGAGAAGCTAAGACTATCCATTAAAGGAGAAGAGGCTATTAGCTCTATGGTAGAAGTAACAAAATGGGCACCAGAACGACTCTGTGGGCGAGAAATATCCCTACCACACTATTGTCTACCTTGAAACTCATGTGTGGGACAACCATGAAGATCTCAATAGTTTTCTATGGTGTGCCTGGAGCAACCATAGTTTTCACAACTCAATTTATCTCTGTTATCAAAAGAAGTACCTCCACGACCACCACCACTATGACCTCGAAAGGGTCCATGCCCCCACGTTGAGAGGAGGAAAACAATGCAGATCAATCAACAACTGGTTGTGAGGTTTGAGTCATAAGGATGTGACGATCCTCCTCTTGAGATAGATATGAGAACACCTCATCCAAAGGTCCTAGTAGGTCTTTCGTAAGGATATTTATTCGAATGGACTCATACATTGGGTTCAGACCAACGAACAACCCAAATATTCGTGTCTTCTCTAACTCTTGGTTATATTGCATCAACAGTGCATTGAGCTTTGAAAGTTTTATAAAAATCAATCTCTTCCCAAAGATTGTGGAGGGTGGAGTAATATGATGCTAGAGGCTGATCACCCTGCCTCAATTGAGAAATTTTCTGATGTAAGTCGTACATTTTGCCTTTGTAACCCTTCTTATCATAGGTTTTAGTAACTGAATCCCAAATAGCCTTGGTTGTAGGTAAGAACAAATAATTGTTTAAAACACTTGGTTGCATGGAATGGAGCCAAGACATGACCATGACATTCTTGACCTCCCACTTAGCATATGTGGGACCATTAGAATCTGGTATCTTTGCATCCCTAGTTATATAAGCTCATTTTCCTTTCCCAGTGATGAACAATTTTGCAGATTAGGACCAAGCCAAAAAATTTGTCGCATCCAATCTAACTGTAGTAATGAGAGTGTTTGGGGATTCATTTACTACACCACTAAGTGTACCTATCTTAGTCTCTTTTGACGAACTGGATGTTTGGCTAACTTTAGACATGGCTAAACCTGATTACGAATCACAAAAAAATGGGCAAACAAAGAGCAATTACAAAAAGAACACACTAGTGTAGCAAACTAACCATCAGGTGTATCAACTCATGGAGGGACACGGATTACAGAGGCTCCCTTGTAGCAAGATAGGATCCCTACGATCAATTTCCCACATATATGTGAGGATTCAAATCACCAGAACATGGGTCGTTGAATCACCCAGTCACTTTATAGGCGGTGGCGGTAACAGGGAAGAGCAAAAAATAAGAGACTTTTCTTGAATCTCAACCAAATCGAACAAAACTTTCTTCTATGTGTTCCTCTTAAAAAAACAACTAGTCCTTTTGGAGTAATCACACTAACACTCCTCCGTGTGAGCAAAATCACTAAAACTTTAAAAAACAAGGGTTTTTGAGTTGCAAAAGAAACCCTTCGAAAAACACACTTAGAAAGGTTAATAAATTCAGCAAAAATCACCATAAATCTCCATAATTCACCACAATTCAAGATCTATGGACCTCGACCTCCGGCCACCTTTGACAACTATATAGCGTTAGCCGTACGAACGTTGACGTTAGTAGGGGTTTCAGCTTGTCTTCTTTGCCTTTATCTCTTAGTCATCTCCGAGTTGGCTCTGACACCAAGTTGGAACTTGTATTGTAAATCTAAGAAACAAAGAAGACGAAAAAGAGAGAGAGAGAGAGAGAGAGAGAGAGAGAGAGAGAGAGAGAGAGAGAAAAGAGTAAATACTTAGGGAGAGTTGTATATGTATTAGGGTATTTTACATACCATACATAATATATATTTATAAATGATTCAGTACATCTCTCGTCTATGGGGCGGCATACACCCAAATAGAAAAAGTACACAAATACCCCGCATATACAGAATCATATATTTCTACACTTAAGATATTCACAACTATCATCAACAAAAAATGAGAGAGGGGATCTTCTATCCTCAGATCCCTTGACGATGGAAAGAATCCTTTAAGAGGCCCATTGATTAAGATTGAGAAATAAGGACTTTCCACATGTTAACAATGAATTAACCAACTTGGTAGAATTGGGGAGAATTGTATGTGTATATTAGGGTATTCTACATACCATGCATAATATATATTTATAAATGATTCAGTACATTTCTTGTCTATGGGGTGGCATACCCAAATAGAAAAAGTACACAAATATTCCCATATACACAACCGTATACTTCTACACTTAAGATATTCACAACTATCGTGAACAAAAAAGGAGAGGGGATCTTTTATCCTTAGATCCCTTGAGGATTGAAAGAATCCTTTGAGAGGCCCATTGATTAGGATTGAGAAATAAAGACTTTCAACATATTAACAATGAATTAAGCAACTCTCCCAAAACCTTATGGTGTTGGGATATACAAGAATTGATATACTTCAACTCCCCCTCAGGTGGAACACTATTCTCTGGTGGGAAAACTTGAGGAACCAGGTGCAAGTCCACAACTCATGCACACATGCAATATTATGGCTAGGATAATACTTTTATTTTAATTATCCAAAAAAAAAAAAAATTACTTTTACTTCCAAGGGGATTCGAACTCTCAACCTGGTTTGGCTTTGATACCATGCTACCAACTCTCCCAAAACCTTAAGGTGTTAGGAGATACATGAATTATTATAATTCAACACAACACACCCTTTCATTCACCTCCACTAATATCCCCCCAAACCTTTCCTCTTGAGGACCTAATGGAGAAACTTATAATTGGTTTTATCATAAGCTTGTTCTAGATCAATTTCACAAACCACCCCGGCCTGCTAGATCTTCTTCTTTCTTTCACATACTTATTGGCAATTAAGATACCAACAATAATTTATATGTCCTTTAACATACAAACCTTATTCATCTTGTTTTTCAACACCTTAGTGATTCTTTTGTTTAACCTCCCCCCAAGGCTTATAGGGTGAAAATCCATAAATTCTTCAGCCCTATTTTTTTTTCTGGAATCAAGACAATGAAGGTAGCATTAGTGCCTTTGTCCACTATCCCCCTAGCATAGAACTTCTGGAGTACCGTCATTAATTCCTTCTTGATTACTTCCTAACACTCTTGGTAGAAAGTTGTTGCGAACTTGTTAGGTTCTGGAGCTTTATCCTCCTCCAAGTTATAGACCACTTTAGTTAATTCTTTTTTCTTTCCTCCATCTGGCCTTTTTGTTTGGAAGTGATGTAGTAGCCAAGTTGTTTATCACCAATCTTCTCCTTGGTTCTCGTGAGTACAATTCTCAAACATAATTGATTACTTCTGTGGCACTGTGGTCTTCAACCATCTTATTTCTTTTAATGAACCACTAAAAGGTATTTTTTATTCACTCTTTTAATTTCATTTTGATATGCTTCTGTCATTTTTTTTAAACCTTAACTTGTCCCATACATTGATACAACATTCCTCCCACCAAACCTCCACAACCTACTCCATAAAGGAAAGATGAAGAACCCACATGTTCTCCAATCGAAAAGGAGTTGGTCGTCCACAATCTAAAAGAATTGTATTGAGTAGGATCAGACATTGGTTTGACCCTATCCTATGAGTGCTTCATGCACAAACCTACTGGTCTTGCCAACTGGAGATATAGGAAAGTGATCCTGCCTACACATAACTGGATCTCCTTAATTATTGGACTAGGTGTACTTTGCATTGAGTAAAGGGCAGGCCTTTAAGCGATCTTGCACACAAAGATTTCAAAATCCTACATATTTCATGTTATCCGGCCGCCACCTTTTTTTTTCTCAAAGGAAAATCTAAATTACATGAAAGTCTCTTCCTATACACCATGGATTCCCCCACCCTTGTTGACTCATACTTAATTCCTCCTAGAAATCTGCTCTCAAGGTTAGCTCAATCAAAGTTATTGTTTCTATTTTTTAATAGAATTGATACTTAGAAATTTCTCATAAAACCTCTTTAGGGTACTCAATGTTAGGTCTTATGTATTGTCAATGTCCATGCACAAAACAGTGTAAGTACATGTAGTGGCCATGTAGTAGGACTTTATGCTGCAACTGTGTATGTTCATGTAAGTCCAAGAAGAGGGTCTAGGAAAGCACTATGATGAAGGACTCGAAGCCGGAATAATCATGTCAAAGAGACCCAAGCATTGTTGAAGTCTCAAGTGCAAACTACCTCCAAAAAAACCAACATGCGAAGCTTAAAAGGTAAAAATTGGAAATATTGGTAAGTTGGGCATGAGACAAGCCTAAGAGCCTAAACACACATAAATAATGTGTAAAGTATTGACCCGAGTCCAAAGGAAGAAGTCCAAGAGAAAAGACAAAAAAAAAAAAAAAAAAAAAAAAAAAAAAAAAAAAAAAAAAAAAAAAAAAAAAAAAAAAAAAACTGGTTTTTTCTAAACTTGGGATAGATCCCAGATTTTTGGGATAGATCTCGTAGGATCGGTCCTAATATTTTTGGGATAGATCACGTAGGATCAGTCCTAATATGTTTGGGATAGATCACGTAGGATCGGTCCTAAAAGAATTGGGATCGGTCTCCAACGGAAAAAAATCAATTTTGAATTTTGCAAGTTGGCATAATGACTAGTTTTTGACTGTTATAAACTAGCCATTGGGGGATGAACTTGGCCTCTCTAAACCTCTATAAATAGGGTCGTTGAACCCCAAGAAAGGTAGAGAACAACACTTGTGCACACATAGTCAATTTCTTGAGAAAGAGAACCAAAAGTGTGAGCCAAGAGCTATGAGTTAAATTCTTGTTAGTCAATGACCTTGGAATTGTTCCACCATAGTTCAACCCATTTAAAGTTAGTTGTAAGCTTCCCAAACCTCTGTAGTTAAATCTTGAATGTGCTTATACAAGTCAAATTCGCCTACAATAGAGGCATTCTAAAGAACGAAGATTCTTTCGTCTACAACAAGTCATAGCTTTTGCTGGAGTCACTGAAGGCGGATTCTTAGCTTTTGCTGGAGTCGCTAAATGCGTGTTTGTAAAGTACTTGCCAGAGTCACCAAGTGCAAACTAGTCCATCAGAGTCACTAGACAGAGCATGCCCATCAAAGTCACTGGGAGTGTAGTTACAAGGGAGTGGATTCTTTGTTACTTATACGTAAATTTAAGGTTTATTAATTTGCTTGTAATAGTTTAGGAGAATTATTAATAAAAATTAAATAGGTTCGGCGGAGTCGGTTAAAGAATGGACGTAAGCCGGAGGGCTGAACCACTCTAAATTTGTGGTGTTGTGGTTTGGTTGCTTGTTATCATTATTGTTTATGTTTATGGTTGTGCGAAACATCCTAACACACTAAGTGACTCCCAACAACAACAAACAACCTTATCCCAACTATTTGGGGTTGGCTACATGAATCCTGTTCCGCCATTCCGCTCTGTTTA
>JAOXJP010278872.1:0-34050 GCA_025762735.1 Platanus orientalis | reverse complement strand
GTGAAGTAGTGATTATTCAATCAAATCCTGAAGTTTCAAATCAAAATTCCTTCATTTGATTAGTTTTTTCCCCGTTTCTCACCGTCTCTCGGTTTTGGACGCCATCTCTCCGCGATAAGCTGCGAGCTGCGAGACATCTCCGTCTCTCGGGGCCGCAATACGAGTCGCGATAACGAGATTTTGAACCTTGACCTTGGCTCAATTGGCTTTATTACATGGACACATAAAAATGTTGTACACTCCCTTAAAAGATCCTAAATAACCCCACATAACATGTAAATTTAACTCTAGCGCTCTTGTGGGACGGCACATGCATGAGTCTCCTTATGTTCTCCGCATCAGGTAGTTTATAAAGCAGTACTCTGATTCATATTTTGACAAGGTCTACACAGATCCTTGTACCTAGGGCTATGAATGACATAAGCATTTCCCATATTGCCTCAGGCTCATGAGACTTAGGTCAGGCTCAAGCTTAGCTTAAGTTCATTATGAATTTTCTAGGCTCTAGCTTGGCTCATCTTGTTAAGAATTGTTCAGGTCAGGCATAGGCTCAGCCCACTATAGTTATGCCCTAAATTTCCAAGCCCACAAAGCCACTGATCCAAAGCCCATAACCCAAAATCATTTAGATTAAGAAAATGACAGTACAAATTGGCATTAAGGTTTATTGTTATTCCCACCTTGGCTCTGCTCAAATCAAGCTAGCTAGGCTCATCACAGCCCTAGTTACATGTTTGATACTGAGATATTAATGTGGAATGTAGAAGAGTTCCTTACACATGAAGACATGAAGTCAAATCAAAAGGGCTGTGAGATGGTGAACGACCATAACTTTCAATTCTTGATGCCGCCTCGAACCCCATAAGTACTCGTGTTGATTGTCTCAATGAACAATACAACAGGGGAAATAGACAACAGCCCATTGGGCCATTTTTTCAAGCTGAAAAAGGGACGTTTCGGGGGTCAAGTCATAGCTTTTCTGAAAACTTACTATTTTTAGTATTTTTTTATTTAGTGTTTTTTCAGGGTATTTGAGTTCTAGTTAGACTGTAGAATTTCATATCTAAGTTAATGTCAGTAGCAAGTTTAGAAGTATTAGCATTCTTTTACCATATTTAGTAAATTTCACTATTTCGGATAAATTAGGGTTTTGAGGTATAAATGTGATGTGCAATGGAATGAATTTATTGCTCAATCAAATCTTCAGTTTCTCTTAGATTTTCCCCTCCTTCCTCTTGTGGATTCAAGGCTTTTCTCTTGAGTAGAAAACGATGATTTTCTTGTTTCTTTTCACACTTACTGCTACATCAGATATAGCTTAAAATTTACATTTCAATCAGTTTGTACAAATGCAATAAAGATTTTTGCTTGCATTGATGTTCTTATCATCTCCCAATGCAGTCAGTTTGTATAAATGTACTTACAAAATACATGACTCATGGTGTCGTTGGTTTATGGAGCACACAAGCAACAACCTCAATTTTACTCCTGATCTTCTAAACAAAATAGATCTCATGTGCAAAAGCATAGATGATAACTTGATATTCCAGTTCTTCATTACTCCCACAGAATCACCGTCCATCAGGATCCAACAATGACAATGGTACGTTCTTCCTAAATTGCACTTACTCAGAATTCAACATTCAAAGCAAGCCCAATAGATAAAGTTGTATGAATATAGCACAGCTAACAATTACAATTGCAAGGTGGAATCCTTTGCCGCAATCAAATATACTGCTCCTTTGGTGCCAAAACCTCTAAGAGTTCTTAACAGAACCAAGAAAACATGTACAATGGTTTTTCAACCCCCGAGAAGTCTCCCACCCCTAAATCCAATTCTAGCACATCCACATCATGAACTACCCAACAAATATATTTCTATAGATGGACAGAATGCATATGTTTTTATCCCTTCCAAACAAGCATGTGGACGTCAATTCTACTCACTAATTGGAACTAATGAAGCAGCAAAATTAGGGAATATCTGACTTTCCAAGTATTAAAAACTAGAAAAACTGTGTGCAATCTACACACCTGCAATCTTAGATAAGCAAAGATTGGGGTTTCCAACAAGCGGATCAGTTTGTCCAGCTGGACAAGGAATTTGACATTGATATCTTCCTCCACCAGTGACTGAATAACAGAACTTGCATGCGAGTACGCCTGTCAGAAAGATTACAAACAGTTAAATAAACTCCAAAAATATATATTCAAATGGATGGCCATGAAAAACTACCCACCTGAGCTAATAAGCAAAGGCTTATTGTTGCCATTGGTGAATGGCACCAAGAAGAATACAAGGAAACAAACAAGTCCTTGCCAGCATCATTCACCAGTGATTGCTTCAGAAGGATGCGGAGGTCAGATAATTCAGATGAGGTAAGTAAAATCAAATTGAGAGCCTGAACCATGATGGATGCAAAATCCAAATCAGCTTCACCCTCAAGGATTGTAGAGAGTTCCCGGTAAACCCGTTCAGCATCTAAAAGCACACAAAGTCGACGGATTATCAGAGCACCACGCCTGAAAAAACAAAAATATGAAATTTTCATTGAAAATACCGAGGTATATGCTCCCAATTGCTTTTAAACCAGAACAAATTTGTAAAACTGGATTCATAAATTAGATAAGACTCACCTCTCAAGAAGTGAGTAGTCACCCTGGAAGTTTTGTACTAGAAAAACAACAAGATGGTGGAAATGAGGTGCATCACTCGCTATACATGCATGCACCTCAAGCACCAAGAGAACTACCTGTGGATTAAAAAGAACTCATCAAATAAAAAAGCAAGAAAACTTGAGTTTCATTGCAACAATGCTCATGCAATGAACCAAGGTTCAAATTTCTGCATCATAATTTCTCTCCTTTTAGGGGTCTGGATTTAAAATAAAGAAAATAAATACTCCTTAATTTCTTTTAAAAAATGGTAAATATGACCGCAAACATTGAAATATCAGCGATATTTTGAACCAGATCTCTTGCATGCAGAAGTTTTTTTTATTGGCTTGATATTTCAATGCAACTCTTCATAAAAAAAATCCAACTTTATGGATATTTTCCAAAAATTCGGAAAAATCATTTCACTTCATGAAAAGCTTGAATCACTCAAAAGTAAATACCCTCTATTGGAACTTTACTTTCCAAACGTATTTTAAATCTCAAACTTGAAAGCAAGGTGTGAGTTTGACATGTATGGAGCTGCAGAGCAGAGACGAAGATTGTAAAGTCTGGCCTACCAAAGCCACAACCGGATCACAACTTCATGGTTTAAAAAGTTGGGATCAGAGTTGGAATCGGTCTTGGCTGATTCCTGACAAGGATCAGCCGATCCGGACCAATTCCAGCTGATCTGTACCAAAAAAAAAATAAAAAATGTGTTAAAAAACAAAAGCTGAAAATAAATTAAAAAATTCTATAAAATCCAAGCCGATCCGGCCGGCTGCTCCGTTGCAGATCCCGAGTTGAAGGCATAAATCGGACCGGTCCTGGCCGATTTTTGAAACCATGACTAGTTGTGATTCATTAACTATCCCAAGTTGATAGAATTCAGGTTGTTTGATCCATTAAATCTAAAAAAAATTTTTACTATTCAAACATGACATTTCTAAAAAGTGATGTTATTAGTGCAAGTCATAAGGAAAATAATTTGATGGAATTCAAAATGATTCTCAACCTTCCCTTCCTTCTTCAGAACTTGTGGTTTGGATTCCTATTGTTCAAATGAGGAGATTCTCACAGACCTCACAGACCCAAAGAGAGATTTTCTATATCCAGTAATTTTTATACTTTACTTCTTGGAGATATCACCTGACTAAAGAAAATTCTCATGAGAAGTTAAAGCAACGGATTATTGCAACACAAGAAAAGCTCAAATCTATGGTGAATGCAAAAAGTAGTCAAATACAAATGGATCCTTGGAACAAAAAGAAATCGGATGATAAAGTTAAAAGAGTATAAGCTAGGCTAGTACCAAAGGCTTGGTCTCTAGAGAAGAGTATTGACTACACTTCCTCTTCAGTCTGAAGATAAGACTTTCAAAATGTTATTGGCACTTGAAACACATTATGACAATGAACTGCATCAAATGGACATCAAAACAGCATTCTCAAATGGAAATTTAGTATAAGTCATATAAATAGAGCTACCTAAAAGTTTGGATTTAAAGTAATAAAAGATTTAGGTGTGCAGATTACAAAAATCTTTATATGATCTAAAAACAAATTTTGAGATGGTGGTATCTCAAGATTCTAAAAATTGTTACTAATTTTGGTTTCAAGGAGAATATGGCGGATAATTGCATATTTGTCAAGGTTAATAGGAGGAAAGTTATATTTTTAATTTTATACATTCTCTCAAAAGTTTTGATATGAAAGACACAGGCAAGGCTTCATATGTTTGAAAATCAAGTTCATCAAATTCTTGGAATTTTTCAGGAGGGCTAAATCAAGAAAATGTTGGAGAGATCAAATGGGAGATTGTGCACATTGTGCCCTTGGCGAATGTATAATGGTTAAAGGAGATAATTTGAGATTTGATCAACCAAAGGACTCACAACAAAGAATAAAGAGTTGGCTTAAAAATACCCTTCAATTTAACTTCCACCTCTATAGGAAATGACTCTAGGAAAGTAACACTTCAATTCTTTCATCATCCCAATCATTGACATCCTTTCTAAATCATAGAGACCAACCCTTCTCCCACCTAGAACCTCCACTTTCTCCTTAACCAATGAATTCTTGTTAGAAGCTAGGGGATGAAGATCTAGAAAACTTTCTTTGAGAGGGAAATCTTCACACTGCAAATCCTCCCAAAATCTAACCCTTCCATTCATGAATAATCCCTTTAAGAAACTCCCAAAATAACTTTGATATTCCCACTGCACAAGCCCCATAAAAGGTCCTTACTTCCCTGCTATAACTACAATTCCATAAATTAGTAGTTTTTAAGCCAAATCTTCATAACCACTTGCCTAAAAGGATAGATACATTAACCTTACTGCCCAAATGCCTAGGCCCACCCCCCTCCTTTTCAAAGAGCATAACTTTCCCTAATTCACTTGATAAACTTCCTTCCACCATTCATTTGTTCCATAAGAGTCACTCTCCATCCTCTCTAACCTTTTCTCCCTCTCCTCAAGAATCAAGAACAAAGAAAGAAAACATGTGGAAGTTTATATAAGGTGCTTTTTCCAAGTGTAAGCTTACCTCCTTTGGAAATAAACATCACCTTCCCAGAAGCAATCAATCCACAACCCAGGCCCACAAAGACTTTGAACAGTATGGTACCCAGAGATGACTGAAGATACTAGAAGAGAACTTACCCAACTTACACCCTTAAGGCATTGGCATGCTCCCCCACCTCGCAAACTTCATATATCTAACTCTTAACTAAGTAAACTCTCAACCCCGAGATATCTTGAAGCTAAATAGTGCTTCAAGTCAGGCTGGGATGGGCCAGGCTAAGGTCAGCTTGAGCTCAGCCTAGAGCATAAAAGCATAGTCCATACTCAGCTCGAGCTCAAATTCAGCCCACGCCGTTCAAACCAAACTTGGGCCATTATAAAACAGCAGGCTTCAGTCCAACATCAAGCTAGCTTGAACTTAACAGCTCATAGAATGATAACTATATAAAATAATATATTATAAAATATACTATGCCATACAATTATATATTAATATTTACTTTTTTATTTTTTACATCATATACTATATTGTGCATTTGATATATATTGCAGTTTAGACTGCGCTGGGTCTTTTGGGCTGAGCTATGGCCTGACTGAGATTGGCCCAAACATTACTTCGGGACTAAAACTTGGCCCAACCCTTTGAATTTCAGGCCTAAAAGTCATGCTTCAAACCAGCCCAGCTCAAGTTGCACCCTAAAGCTGAGGATACATCTCAATAATTGTAAATAGTGATGAAAAGCCTTGGATAATATCAGTGAATTGTGTTCAAACTTCAAATTAAAGAAAGGATATCTCTAGTCTCTCACTACCAATTGAGACACCTTCCAACACACCCCTTTTAACGAACTTCACCACAAGACAACTACATACCTACATCCATGGTTTCAGATGTCTGGAAAGGTCTTAAATAACTCCTGATATATGTCTATGTTGACCATGACCAACATGAAACATTATCGACATTGAAAAACTTCAACTTTTTGATCATAATGATGTACAATATTCGACTTGTCGAGCGAATATTTCCCTTTTACAGTGTATTATTGCATAATGTCGACATGCTCAAAAAGCATATGAAAAATGATAAATTCTAAGGGAAATAAAAGGAGGAAGGAGAGGAAGAAGGGGAAAAGAAGAAATAGAATCTATTTGGTCTCTTACGGTTATCTTGATAGATTATAATCTGTTTTTTAGCCATTATGTACCAAACTCTTAATGAATGCATGTGTATTTACGAAGAATATTATAATACATGTGTATTATGTATTAAAATAAGCTATCATTCCTAATGATTCTATTTGTTCCCTTTTGTCTATGTAGTTAGATTATAATATCTTCCCTAAATTTCCATGATTGTCTATGTAGTTAGATTATAATATCTATCCCAAAAGCCTCCTTCCCTTTCTCCTACCCTGTAAGGACTCTCATTTCACTCCCTAAGATCTTCTAAAACTAGATCTTCAGCCCTAACACATTCTACCAAAGCCCTACATGTGAATATGCAGGCCCAACCCAGCTTGGATGGCCCATAGTTGTAAGGAAGCTTGGTAGGTGGGAATCTCGCTTCCTAGGAAGCTTGTTTAGTCAACTAATTCCATTCTACTTCCTCAAATCTTCCCATGAATGGGAAGTGAAGTGATGTGATGAGGGAAGTAGAAAAGCTATTTAAGAAAGCGAGTGAAAGCCTCTGCAGAAGCGAGTAAAAACTTCTAGAGAATTAACTGATATAGGTCAAAGAATCAAAATTGTATTTTATTTAATGTAGATCCTATGCCATTGGCATTGAAAAAAATATTATCCACGAGATTTAATGATTTTGTAGCCAAAAAAGAAAAAGATTTAGTATTGACATTATTTTTTATATAATTTTTTTCCAATCCATTAAAAAAAAATCAAATCCAATGGTTTGTATAAGGTCTTCTATAGCCATACTAATAACAAGTGGTTTTTTTTTAGGATAATAATATCAAGTGGTTTGCATCTTAATTAATATGTCATGGTTCTTTGTTACTTGCATTATATGTTTTTAGGATTTTTATTACTTTATTGAGTGACTTTATTGTATTGTAGCTGAAATTATTGATCGTAACTTATTGTTAATTACTTTCTATTCGTAATCAATTATTGTAGCAGTACTTATTGGTTGTAAGCTTTTGTTATGTACTTCCTATTAGTAATCACTTAATCATCTATTATTTTCATTTCATTTCCTAGTTGTTTCATTTTTTTTTTCCAAATGGTTTGAAGTTACTTAAATTTCACTTTATTTGCTTCATGACTGCTTCCTAATCGCTTCACACTCGTTCTCCAAACGCCTTCCTAATCGTTTATCGCTCTCTTCTCAAGGATTTATTGAGCCTCAGTTCGTGCTTCGCGCTTTCACATTGCTTCTCACTCTAGTAACCATGGGACGGCCTACCAACTTTCTGGGCTGCTAAACTAGAATAGTCACTATATAATTATTATAACTATAAGGCCATACCCCATTTTACAAAGTATAATAAAATTCTATGAATTCTTTAAACAATGACAATACAAGGTCAAACCCAAAGAAGTGTATGTTACCCAGATATAGTAAGGATGTGCCATCTTGAAGTATCTGATACAACTTTTATTATGAAAATGAATGTATTCAACACGAAAATGATCCAGACACCCATTTTGAAGTGTCCAAATAACATAGCCTTCCACCTGATTAATAAGTTCAAAATTTCAATTAACAATAACATCGATCCTTTGACCATATATGAGTACATTCAGAGATATTCCCTGTAGAGATGAACTTTAGGATACAAACAGACTTTGGCAACCTGAACCTAGAGAATTTGACATATAACAATTGATGAAACTGGTGTATGTCCCGTAGGGAACTAGGGATACAATATATGTACCACAAGGGTACATTTGTCATTCTATTTTTTTTTTATAAATACAGGTAGGGATTATTGTTTTTTGTCTAATGAACCCTACTCCTTTCTTCTTCCCTTTTCCACCTTCTCTTCATACGCCCTATAGTCCAAAACTTCAACACTGTCCTTATTCCAGCCAATTAATATACCCTCAGCAGTATTAACAGCCGGTTTATGAATGTAACCCTAGTTTTTACTTCCCCCAAAAAATACTCCATCTCTTGCACTTAACTTCTTCATCTTTGCTTCCCGAATCACCAAAATATCCACCTTCCATCTCGCACAGAGATCCTTCACACTAGATCTCTTCTCCACCCCTAACCCCTAAATGTTCCAAGAGACGACAAGCATTTTCCACCAACACTTTATGATGTAGGGCAACTACAAGACAACCGCAAAAGCTTTCAAACAACCACTAAATTGATCAGGAATCAAGGCAGTCACCATTCAGCCATTTTATCAAGTACTTTATGTGCAAACTTCTGGGCAGCAGCTAGTTGAAAATGTACGATGTCTTTATTCATCCAAATTGGGGTAGCAGCCCTTTAGAAGTTCTCCCCAACTAAATCCTTCAACCCTCCCACAAGCTAGGACTTCAAGTCTTCAAGTACCTTCTCTAGTGACTTTCTTCAAACACCTTGAGTGGACAGATAATCCCACAGCAGAAAACACATGTATATACTTGTTGATTTGAGTTAATTGGATTCAAAACTTTTAGGGAGGAACTTCTAGTGTAACCGCAGGGTATAGGTCATCAAGTAGGCGTGAGATTCTAGAGAAAACTTGAGGTAAAGTGCTGGAAAATTCTCTGGTAATCACTAGGCAGGTTATTTATATGAAATCATTTTTTTTTTTTCTGGTAACAAGGACTAGCTGAATGCTAAGGACGATGATGGAGATGGTTGAATGTGTAGAGGAAGTGATGTGAATGAAACAATAGGTGATTGGAGAGTGTAGGAGTGTATGGGAATGATGGGGTTGATGGTGGAGGTGGTGTGAAGGTTATGGAGATGGGTTTACACTAAGGAGAGTTTCCAAAATCCAGAAAATATAAAGAAGAGGAAGAAGAAAGATGAAGGAATAGGGAGGAAAAAGAAGAGATAAGATACATATTACCTCTAGGAGAAATCCCAATCCTTGCTCTAGCAATCCCACATAGAGCATTCAATGGAGAGGAACCATTGAAAGAAGAAAACAGTCACCATGGATGAGCAACCTTAAAAAACGTGAGCTTCAAAATTTTTATTCATCTTCATTGCTGAAAAATAAAGAGGAGGCCTAAATATATACCCCTTTCTTAGGGTTACATTAAACCTAAAGCTAATGGGCTCACTTGGGTCTTATTACATGAAATAAAGACAGGAAAAGAAAAAAAAAACTACTTATGACCCCCCAAGATGGGCTGGTCGGCCAGCCCAATAAACCCTGCCATATTGGACTTTATAATATAGCCCCAAACAAAAATAAATGTACACAATATGTCCCCACATGTAAACAAACATAAAGGACTGAAATTGAGCCCAAATGAAGCCCAACGAAGGACACTAACTCAAGCCCAAATAACATAAGAAACAACCCAACAAATAAAAGACTCCTAACACTCCATGGACCCACTCTAAAATATGTGGGACCCACACACCTACTCGAACCAAAGTGGCATCACCGCAAGCCTCCTCCTACGGTAATGGAGCCTATAAGGCTGCATAAGTCTGATGTCCTCATCACTTTAAGGAGGGTTTCATCATTCCCCCAAAACCCTTCTACTACCCTTTGCCTTGACCTACTTCTCCCACTCCCCGAGCTTTCATAGTTTATCGTCGACACCAATCTCTTAAGTTCACTATTACTTCTGCTCTTCAGTTTTTCACCTATCCCCTTCTCCCCTATTTTTCTTCACCCATTGTGCCTTCATTTTATTTCATGGATCAAGTCTTTAACTTGATACTCTATACCAGTGAAGGAGACCCCCATCCGCTTTCTAAGGTCCATCACCCTCTTCAAGACGCATGTGGAGGATGAGGGAGCCTATAGCATCAAGAAGGAGTAGACACCAGTCTCTGACCTAGAACCTGGAACCACCTCCAGATCAAAAGTCTCTGAAAGCTTCTCGTCATCCATAACCGACATGACAAATATGCCGTCATCAACCATATTCTCTACCCTTTGTCCCCAACTTACCAAAGAATGATCCTGTCTTAAATCGGAGGGCTTCTGAACTGCTAGGGGGACGACATAACGAGTACCATCATTGAGGTCTCTTGCCAAAGTGGAACGCCCTAATTCTTTATTAACATTCCACCAAGAGCCCTCCTCAAAGAGAGTCACTGTTATAGTCTAGCAGATCCATTGCTGCTTTCCCTTTGTCTCGATTTCCTTGTTCCAGCCACGAAGATCTTCATCAAACTTTTCCTCTAAGATATGGATACAATGTGCAGCCCCTGACCGAACATCCCTTATTACACACTCCTAGCTTCAAATCCCAAACAGGAGCCAAAGCTTCTTTTGAAGGAGCTATGGGCTTAAAAACTTAAGGTTTGGAGAACGATGTGGGCTTTTTCTTGTTGCGAACCCTTTGGTTTGAAGGCCCAAATGAAGTAGCCATTGCGCTAGGCTAAACCCAAGGAGGACCCCTCATGTATTTAGGCCAGGAAAGAGCTTGAGTTTGAGGCCTAACATCTTTAGACTTTTGGACCATTTGTTGGGAAACCGACACCTTTCCCTTTCTCCAACAAGGAGATGATCACTAACCAAAGTCTTCAAGAGAGAAACTTGATGCTTCTTTTTTTCGAATGGAGAGAAATCAGCTCCAATAGGAAAACCCTCAAAAAAGCAAGAACCCTTTTTTTCTCTTCTTGTTGGTGTTATACAAATGCTTAGAGATAAGACCAAGCAAAAAGACCCCCTCACGGCTTCTCCACCTTCTCTCTCTTGGAAACCAATTAGGAGCATTTAATGCTCACCTACCACTTACACCACTCCAAATGGTCAAAGGACATTTAGCATACCCCATGCAAAAAGAAAGGTGGGTCCCACCTCATGGGAGAGAACCCCAACAAACTCCCCCTCCCGACTCATGAGGGATCCACCAAACCCAAACCGGTAACATCTCTACAAAACTCATACTTCTCTTTGGATAAGGCCTTCGTCATCATATCCAAACCATTTTTGTTAGTATAGATCTTCTCAAGCTACAACAATTTATTTTCCAAAACGTCTCGAATCCAATGATACCGCACATCAATGTGTTTAGACTTGGAATGAAAACTTGGATTCTTATTAGGATAGAAGACGCTTTAATTGTCACAATGAATCATATATTTCTTTCGTTTTAAACCAAGTTCTCGAAAGAACTTCTTCATCCACAACATCTCTTTGCATGCTTCTATAGCTACAATATATTCGGCCTCTGTGGTCAACAAAGTCACACACTTCTACAACTTGGACTGCCTTGAAATAGCTCCCCCTGCAAAAGTAAACAAGTACCCGGATGTGGACTTCCTTGAATCAATATCACTTGCCATATCCGCATCTGTGAAACCTTCCAACACAAGCGTACCACCTCTAAAACATAAACACATCTTGGAAGAACCCCTGAGATACCTAAGTATCCATTTAACTGTTTCCCAATGCTCTTTGCTAGGATTGGCAAGAAATCTAATAACAATGCCAACTGTATGGGCAATATCGAGTCTCGTGCACCCCATGGCATACATCAAACTTCCTATAGCTGATGCATAAGGAACTTTTCTGATTTCTTCTATTTCCTTCTTACTTGAAGAACTTTGCTCACTACTTAACTTGAATTGACCTGCAAGTGGAGAGCCAACTGGTTTTGTTTTATCCATATTGAACCTTTTAAGCACTTTTTCAACATAGCTTTCTTGTGATAGCCATATCTTGCCTACCTTTCTATCATGAGAGATCTTCGTTGCCAACATTTGTTGTGTTGGTCCTAAGTCCTTCATGGCAAAGGACTTGTTTAACTCATTTTTCAACATGTCAATCTTGTTGGTGTCTTGTCCAATTATCAACGTATCATCAACATAGAGCAAAAGAATGATAAAATTACCATAAAAAAATTTCTTGATAAACAAATAATGGTCTGAAGCCGTTCTTTTATACCTATGATCCACCATGAATGAATCATATTTTTTATACCATCGCTTTGGGATCTTTTTCAACCTGTATAGGTTTTTCCTTTCCTTAACTTACGAACCAATGCTCCTTTCCTTTGACTTTGAAATCTTCAAGCTAGTCCATGTACATATTTTCCTCCAAATTACCATGTAAGAAAGTTGTTTTGGCATCTAGTTGCTCAATCTCTAGGTTTATACTGGCAGCCAAACCCAATACAACTTGAATGGATGACATCTTCACCAAAGGTGAGAAAATTTCATCAAATTCAATGTCTTTCTTTTGCCCAAAACTCTTCACAACCAGCCTTGCCCTATACCTTGGCTGTGAGTTCTTGTCTTCCGCCTTTAACTTGAATACCCACTTATTATTGAGTGCTCTCTTACCTTTGGCAGTTTCACCAAGTCATATGTGTGATTCTTATGTAAATTATCCATTTCTTTTTACATAGCTTCCAACCACTTCCTTTTATGTTCATCCATTTGAGCTTCTTGAAAGCTCTCTAGCTCACTCCCATTTGTCAACATAACATACCCATGAGGTAAATACCTCTTGGATGCCCGATGCACTCTAGTAGTCCTTCTCAATTGAGTTTCAAGTGGTGGTTCTTGATGGGGCTACACCCCTAGTTCTTCTTGTTCAACATTACTTGTAGGAATATCATCACTAATTGCCTCACCATGACCCTACACATCTCCCCCATCATTATCATGAACAATAGGAAGAGGAACTGTATCCATATCAACAAGATCATCTACAACGGGTGGGGGTCTTGCAACTTTCTCAAAATCTTCAATTGTTTCGTCTTCAAGAAAGATCACATCCTTACTTCTTATCACTTTGTTGTCAACCAGATCCCATAACCTATAGCCAATTTTGTCATCTGCATAACCCAAGAAAATTCATTACTTTGCCTTGTCATCAAGCTTTGAATGCTCATCTTTGGGTACATGCAAAAATGCCTTACAACCAAACACTCTTAAGTGTCCATAGCAAACTTCTTTCACAGTCCAAACACTTTCTGCAGTATCTCCATCCAAAGGTGTCGAAGGAGATAAATTAATCAAGTAAGCTACAGTACACATTGCCTCCCCAAAAAGAGATTTTGGCAATTTTTCCTAAGAAAGCATACACCTGATTTTTTCCACAATTGTGCAGTTCATCATCTCTGCTACACCATTGTGTTATAGAGTCTTGAGAACGGTTTGCTCATGTCTAATACCATGACTCTTGCAATACTCTTCAAAAGGCCCATTATACTCGCCACCATTGTCTGTGTAGATATACTTCAAAGTTTTTCCTGTTTCCCTTTCCACCATAACATGGAAGCATTTAAAGACACCCAAGACCTAATCTTTAGTTTTCAAAGCATATGCCCACACTTTTCTAGAAGCATCATTTAGGAAAGTAACAAAATAAGAAGCACCACCAAGAGTTTTTTCTTTCATAGGACTACAAACATCAAAGTAAATTAAATCTAAAACACTTTTTTTTTTTTTAGGAGTTTCTATGAAATGAAACTCTATGTTGTTTACCAACTAGGCAATGAACACAATTTTTTGAAGGCATACCTTTTATGCCGGTGAGTTGTTTTTTGGCAAGGATTTGCAAGCCCTTGTAGCTCATGTAACCCAACCTCTTATGTCATAAATCAATAAAAGAATCACTATCCATTGTGTTCACTTCACCCTTGCATAAGTGTGCTTGCGTCTTGTACAAAGTGCAACACCTTTTTTCTCTTGCTATAACACGAAACCCTTTGGTAAGCTTCCATTGCCTATTACCAAAATGATTGTTGTAACCTTCTTCATCTAGCTTCCATTGCCCAATCGGTATTTTGACCAGTGAGACAAAGACATGATTTTTCACAATTCGAGAAAATAATATCTCCATCAAAAGTAACAGCAGTGATATCTTTATCACCCTGTTTTTCTTCACCATTTTCTTTCTTTTTTCTTTTCTTGAGTTTCCGACATTCCCTTTGATAATGACCCGGCTTGCCCCATTGTAACAATTGATTTCCTTTCTTGACTTGGATCTTCCTCTTGACTTCTCACGGTTGTAAGGTTTTCTACTTTTACTTCTCCCCCGATTTTCTATGACAAGTGCTTTTGGTGTAGAGGAATCTAAGGATTTTCTTATTGTCCCCTCATTCAACAAACTTTATGTTACTTGATTCATAGTAACAACTTCATCTAGAATGGGATTGCTAAGAGACACCACTAATGTCTCCCAACTGTCTGGCAAAGAACTAAGAAATAACAAGGCTTGCAACTCATCATCTAACACCATCTTCATAGAAGAGAGTTGATTAACAATACTCTACACTTCATTTAAGTGTTCGACAATTAAACCACCTTTCTTGTACTTCAAATTCAAAAGCTTCTAAATCAAAAAGCTTTATTCCCATGGTCTCTCTCATATAACCCTTCTAGTTTCTTCCACAGTGAATGTGCCGAGGTTTCCGTGGAGACATGATTAAAGACATTATTATCTAACCATTGACGGATAAACCTGACAACTTTCTATTCTAGCTTCTTCCACTCATCATTTGACATACTCTTCGGTTTAGCTTCATCTCTTTCTACGGATGAATATAAATCCTTACAATAAAGTAGATCTTTCATCTTTGCCTTCCAAATGAGCCAATTGCTCCCATTTAGGCTAACCATCTGACTTGTACTTGCTTCCATGATTTGCACACAAAAAAAGTAGAGCTTGACTCTGATACCACTTATTGGGAAACCACACACCTTTCCCATTCTCTAATAAGGAGATGATCACTAACCAAAGTCTTCAAGAGAGAAACTTGATGCCCCTTCCTTCTCTAATGGAGAGAAATCAGCCCTAATAGGAAAGCCCTTAAAAAAACAGGAACCCTTTTTTTTCTCCTCGTTGGTATTGTACAGATGCTTAGAGATAAGACCAAAATTAGACCAAACCAAAAGACCCCCTTATGGGTTCTCCACCTTCTCTCTCTTAGAAACCATAAAGGAGCATTTAATGCTCACCTACCATCACCCACACCACTCCAGATGGTCAAAGAACCTTTGGCATACCTTATGCAAAAGGAAATGTGGGTCCCACTTCATGGGAGAGAACCCCAACACCATCGGCTCACAAGTTGATCCAACCCCATGGTTCAACCGATCTCCTGACCCCCGCAGCAGCGGATTTTTAAACCCCTTTCCACCTTTCCCTCTTTGACCTATTCAATTCCTCTTATGTCTTCCCCATTACTCCTCCCCCTCCGTACCTCTACCATTGCCTTCACGTATGTGACTCTTGCCTTTTCGAATCCTCCAATCAGATGTTGACACCTTCTCCATTCCTTTCCTAAAAGAGTTCTCCCGCCCAAAGGATGACAACCTGGAAACTGTACCTTTGGTAGGCAACCATTGTCATAGGTCCTTCCTCTCTTCTCGATTTTACACTGGCGACAGTGACGACAATTGGAGATTCCCTCTTCTATGGTATTGGTTGGGGCATCCCACTCAGTATAGTCCTTAGCCTCTCTATCAAGGGGTGATTTCATAGCTTCCCATGTACACCCCTACCCTGCTGCAAGTTTCCTAAAGCAGAGGCTCACATCTGGGAAACTCCTCAACCTAGATGACCAAATGGAACCCGAAGGAGCCATCCTCAATAACTAACTTCTTCAAACATTCATTTACGTTTCAAACCATAACTCGAGCCCATTCAATAGGGATGTTGTAAGCCTGGTCTGCCTTCAAGAAACCCCCGCATTCATCACCAGTTGCCTTTAGCGACGGGATGCTCCAAAGGAGAGTTGGAAGGCCAATGATTCGAATCCATTGCCCATCTTCCTTTAGGCTAGAGCCCCAACATCCTGTACGTGGATGCCATACATCCAGCAAAAGCTGGAATCCTCCCCATTCTTTCTTCCCTTCCCAGAGGACCCTTCTCGCCTCCTTTAGCAACGAGAAGATGAATAAAATGAGATTGATTGGCATCCTTTTTGGTCTAAATTCCCCAGATACCTTCCATACCTTCTTACCCTAATAAGTTAGGTACTACATTCTCGGACAGTCCACTAGAATTCTGGCCATCAAGCAAGAACCCAGTTGCCTCTTTCTACTTTCCGTTTCATTCTGATCCACTGAAATGATTCTGGTTTCCCCCACCCTTCTCACCTGAGCAGGGATAGCTTGAGGCCATTTCCAGTTTTCAACTACACGTTTATACGATCTCCTATCCTTGTCTTCATGCCTTTTCCATATACTTATGTATGTCAGTCCTTTCTTCTCCCAATAGCCATCGCGAGATCCAGCCAGTCTGGAGGGCTTGCTTCCTTGTGTCACTTACCGGTGCCCTTGACAAGCTGAACCAACCATGGCAGTCCTCTTCTTCCTCTTCTCTGACCAGCCATAGCTCTTTTACTTCTCCTTTCTTCTCTTCTCCATCTTCTCTGCATACATTCTCTTCCTTCTTCTTTCTTTTATCTTTTATTTTATACTTAACAACAATATCAATATGCACACTTGCATACATAAGACGAATATATATGAGTACATGCAGAAAAGCTTTTGTAGAGATTAACTTTGGCATACAAACAGATTTCAGCACCCTGAATCGAGAGAATCTGACATATAATATCAATTCCAATATGCACATACGCATACATAATACAAAAGCAGATGTACAAAAGAAGTACATCTGCACGTGTGCATAGTTAGCAGCTTGGCAAATGGAAAACAGATGGTATAGGATTAGTTGGATTTCGACAATCACAAATTCAGTTGGTGATCCCTATTTTTGTTCCTTGGTAAATCTCCTATTGATACCCTTAGCTAAAGAGTTGGCCAGATTTGTCTAGGGACCTAGGATAACAAGATGCTTAAGTGGGAGGTTTCTTCACGGATCTTATGATGACCTTGGACAACCGCAAAGGCATAACACCTTATTAGAAATTCCACTCTCCCCTTTTCATTGAATTTCCTTCAAGAATGATAGAAGGATAGTTGACTGGCCTCTAGAAATCTTGAGGCCTTCAAAGTGGACAAGCGCTTCAGCAGCTCAGTTGAAGTCCGCTTCTCCAATAAGGACTAGAAAAAAGCATACAGAACTCTACCAACCACTGACAATCTCAAAGGGCCCCGATAAAACAACCATCAAAGTTAATTCTCACCCTACCTCTAGGGGGGATTCAAACCACCTGTGAGAGTGAATTTTGAAATACATTATTGGACTGCTTCAATAAATTGTGTATTTTTGCGGAACTTTTTCAATTAGTTAAATAAATTTTAAAATAAAAGTAACCAAAGTGTGCATTAACAAGTAGACTTGCTAACTAGGATGTGTGCATATGTGTATGTGTATGTGTATGTGAGTGTTTATATATACATGCATGTATGCATGCAAACATATGTACTAGTTGTATTTTTTCTCTAGGATCCAGACATCAAAAAACTAGTTTCTTCTGAACTGCGAACATTTTATTATGTAAATCATGTCCAGGCTTCAAACAATGCATCTAACTAAATCTAAATGCACAAATGCGCTAGTATGTATCAGTTTGCATATGATCTTGCCCATTTGAAATTATGCACAGGTAGTGCATATAACAATGAACGGAAAGCATAAAGAAGTTAAAAGCCCATATCAAACACCAAAAGCAGACATGAATTTTGACTAAGGAATTAACTTAAATGAGTTCGTACATCAGAAAATCAACAATTAGAGATTTTGCTTAAATTTCAATAAAATTAGTTCACCGTGTAATATAAAGTCAATCCAGTACATATCATATTTCATGCAAAATCAAAGACTGGTCAGAAATGAACATGAAAATTTCATGAAGTCCTATCAAAAGGTGGAGGGTAAACAAAGAGACAAATATTTGAATAATCAAGGAAGTGATGTACAGTATCTAATAAATAAGGATGATTTTATAAACATATGCAACATAAAAAAGCTTTGATGAATTCATATTTAAGATGATGTCAAAATGCAATTTGATGCATGAGGAGAGGAGAAGAGAACCAGGAAAAGATAATTACCTCATCAGAAGGATCTGACAGCGCCTTAAGAAGGGTTTCAAATATGTCATCCAGAAAAGATAAGACCTGTTTCAGTTAGAAGCACATAATTTAAAATCTTTCCACATGAAAACAAGTCCAAGCTAAAAAATACAGAGAGATGCAAAGGGCCGTTGTTATTATAAGAACAGTTTGACAAGCCAATGAATCAGAACAGGTCTCAAATTGATCTTAATACTGCCATCTAACACAGTTTTGGGAAATAAAAAATAATATAAAAAAGAATCAGTACATGTCTCAAGTTGATCTAAATACTGCCATCTTTTGGGCAACAATTTGGTTGAAATATAACCCCCCCTTCCAGTGGATCTTATTTGTACATTTCATATTGATTAACCTGTACAATAATCCAACGATAGGAAAAAAAAATAGCCTGCATATTAATCCAATGATTGGAAGAAAGAAACAGGAAAATATATTACTTTTCATTTAAGAGAAAAAAGAAAATAGACAGAAGAAATGACCTTACAAGAAACAGGAAAAATTAAATAAATAATAAGATGATAACGCTCCCTACTCAATAACACAGTCAATTTTAGTTATCGATATTTTGTGACACTCAAAAAATTAGCAGACAGCCTGTGATAGCACATCCATACATGTCAGCGGTTGTAAGTTTAAACAAATAACAAAAACTTTTAACTCTAAAATTTTAAAAAAAGCACTAACCATAATCGATATAACAAACACCAAAATACAGAAGGGTGCCCAATTGGACGGTATCCCAAACAAGGCATTCAGTTGTACATTCTGATATCAAATCCATAGCAATGATCTCAACAAGGTAAAGGGTAAAACTGACCCAGGGCAAGGGCATCGCCACCTTCAGGTTAAACGAATAACTGCCTTAGGCAATCTGCCATTTCTTATTGGATGGTACACCAAACAAGGCTTTCAGTTGTACATTCTGCTATCAAATGCATAGCAATGATCTCAACAAGGTAAGGGTAAAACTGACCCAGAGCAAGGGCATAACCTCCTTCAGGTTGGACGAACAGCTGCCTCAGGGTCTGCAGGCAATCTGCCATTCATTGTATAACATAATACAAACATATGTAGAAAATTCCACAAGGATGATTTTTTATTTCTTTCTTAATCTGATAAGAAAAGTGAAATTTTATTATGGGACAAGGAATCCCAAGAAAAATATACGAAGGGGCTATCCATACTGCAGTGCAGTTAAGCCCAATGATAGCTGCCCAATCTCTAAAGAAATCCTTTCTACTCATATTTTAAAGTACCTTACAACGTTCAGACCAAAGGAAACTCTCTCCTTTACCCTATTAAGGTCTCTGTATGAAAGTGTGGCATAATTCTAGAAAGAACAGTTTTTTTTTTTTTTTGAAAGATGAGGGAATTTTATTGAAAACGAAGAACACGGATGGTTGTAGTGGATCGTTTTTCCAAGATGGCCCACTTCATACCATGTGTCAAGACTTCGGATGCCTCCAAGGTCGCTCGTCTATTCTTTTGATGAGGTAGTCTGTTAACATGGGGTGCCCAAGTTCATAGTGTCTGATCGTGATGTTAGATTTATCAGTTATTTTTGGAAGACACTGTGGAAAATGATGGATACCAAGCTGCAGTTCTCTTCTGCTTACCACCCTCAGACAGATGGGCAGACTGATGTAGTGAACAGAAGTCTAGGGACATTACTTCGTTGTCTAGTCAGTGAGAATCTTAGGGCATGCGATACAGTTTTGTCTACTACTGAGTTTGCATATAATAATTCGGTTAATAAGACCACTGGTATAAGTCCATTTGAGATAGTCACAGGTTATAAACTTAGGACTCCTATAGACCTTATTCCTATGTCTGCATCCCAACGTCCATCTGAGTCTGCATTTGTATTTGCATGCATTACACTAGAAGATCAAGCATAGAATTGCTATGAGTAATGAGAAATATAAACAATCGGATGATTTGCACCGTACACATTGCAAGTTTCAGGTTGATGATTTAGTTATGGTTCATTTCCACTCTGAGCGATACCCACCTAGGGTCGCGCGGAAATTGCATGCTAGAAATTCGGGACCTTACAAAGTATTGAACAAGATTGGACCTAATGCGTATGTGTTGGATATTCCGATTAACTTAGGGATTAACTCTACTTTCAATGTAAAGGACCTTGTACTCTACCATGGTCATTCTACCCCAGACTTTGAGCCTTTTGCAAACCCACAGACACCAATCCATCAACCTCCTCAGCTTATACCACCATTGCCACCTGTCACTACTCGCAAGGAGGAGATTAAGGCTTTTATACATGATCAAATTGTTTCCACTAGACGTGGAGAATACCTTGTTAAGTGAAAGGGTCGACCAAATATTGACAGTACATGGCTCACTGAAAACGAGTTGCAACAACTTGACCTAGACATTCTGGAGCAGTATCGCAGTCGTTTAGCGTCAGAAGCGACTTATTCCCAGGATGGGAGAGTTGATGAGGACATCAGGTCTAGGCGTGAGTTCTAGGTCTACCAGAGGCAGCACAAGAAGGTTGTACCCATGTTATGGTTCATTTAGCTTGTTTACTTTTATTTCAATGTCTTTTATTTTCATATCACGTGTAGTGAGGGTATTTAGGTCATTGAGAGTTATGTAGGGTTTAGTTTGCAATTATTTTAAAGTTAAGAGTGTTTTTTTAATTAGGGAGGTTTGGAGTTTCTATTTTGTAAACAACCCTAGCCGTGGGACTCTCTATAAGAGCCCACTACTAGGCTTCAATTAGCAAGGAAATATTGAAATAAAATTTAGCTTTCACGTTAATGTCTCTACTCTCTCTTGCTTGTTGTTGCAGGAAGAAAAAACCTAAAACCCTGTAAATGGGTTTAGGTTCTTCCCTAGTTTAATGCTAGTGGTGGAGGCCACTCCCTTTCCCTTAGGTTAAAAGTTTCTTCCTCCTTCATCTCTTCTAATTTTTTTTTCTTGTTTATATTTGTCCTTGCTGATTTTACTGTGCTGAATAGTATTGAACTCCAAGAAACTCAATAGGGGATCATCATCTTCAAAGTTTTAAGCAAGCAAACGTCCCTAGAAATTTCATTAGTGTGAAACGATCAGTTTTGAAGAGAGTTAACTCAGTTTCATAGGCTGTTCACAGAGTTCTTGTTGAGTTATAAGTTGGATAGGCGTGAAGACCAGCTGAGGTTGTTCCCACGAGATTAAAGATAGCACCTTGGGTTTAGGGATTGAAGGCCTGAGTTTTTCCCTGCTTGTAGGTATCTCTCTCACGGTCCTAAGAGTGGTGGGACCCATTCCAAAGGGCCCCATCTGCTTGAGTTATTATTTCCTTATTTCCCTATAGGAGGCATCAAACAGGGAAAATCTTTGGTCCTGAGGAGATCATTTCAAAACTCCTGAATATTAGGAGTTTGTTACCAGCTTTTTGGGAGGGTTTTGATAACCCCAAGACGATCCTAAAGGAATTAGAAAACCTCCCTAAAACTCAGGTTTGATCGATGGGCAGCAGGGTTTATTCCCAGGAGGTGTGAAATTGACCTGTTTTGGGCTTTTAGAAAATCGAACATAACTCCCTATTTATTAGGGATTTGGCTACATGGTTTTGGGAGATTTTTATCACCCCTTGGGCGACACTACAGCTACAAAAAGCTTTCCCAAATTTCTTGGGAATCATCCGGATTCATTGGGACCCATCTGAGGCTAGCAGAAAGGTTCTTTCATAGTCTAAACCTTCGGCTACTCCAAATACTACTTGTTGGAGCAGATTTGTGTGTGGTATCATCTCCTTTCATCACCTAAAAGATTACTCCAAGTTATTTGTAGCAGCATAAGGTATTTTTTGTACATTTATGATGTCCCTTTTCAAATCCTATTGGAGTTGTTGTTGGTGGCTATATTGGTTGGGTTAATAGCTGATAAAACATTGTTCTAATTATAAATTCCCTAAGAAATCTGATATTTTATCATACCTAAACCTAATCTAGTCTTTGTTTATTGAATCTCTAATGGTTCTCACTACACATATAGTTTCTCCAATTGTTTTTTTTTTCATGATTTCTATTATCTTTTAGCCCCTTTATTGTGTTCTAAAATCTGGACAGCAACTTGACAATTTGAAAATCCCAAGTTAAATATATTTTTCAAACTTATTATTTAGGTTTAATTTTGTTCATTGTTTTGTAATCTTTAATTCTTATCATGCGTTTGAAGTTAAATCTAATGACTCACCTAAACTAGTGTGTAGATGTGCAAGTAGGAATCTTGTTTATCTTTTACATTATTTTGTCAATTTTATTCCCAACTCCTATGCACACACCCATTAACCTACATGCATGTTGCTTCAGATAGATAGATAGATACCTCTTAGAAGAAATTCGCAACTTCCCCCTAAGCCATCTCACTTAAGAGATCTTAGAGAGCAAACCATCCTAGATGTATGAGCATAAGTTTGAGCAGAAAATGCTTCATAATTCATTGATTAATTTAACAAAAGTATCTCTAAGGTTAGAACCCTTGTTACAATCACAACCATTAAATAAAAACTAATCTAAAGGCACATAAACACTATCTGGTCATCCAGCCTATTAAAACCCCAAAAAACTCCTTAAAAGTGATTTTCCCTTATACCCAAAAACAAAAATAAGAATACCTCCTATGTCCCAAATCTGTCAATTACAAGAATAACCCTTAAAACCCAAAAAAAAATCAACCAAAGGAGTACCAAACAGTCCCCTAACAGGTCCCACTTGAGTATCCTCACGTATGGACCCCGCTAGGGCCATATGTGGATCCCACCAATGCCAAAAATGGAAAGTATTCAAATTTGCCCCAAATTTGTTCCAAATCGAAACAAACTTCTTCTCTTTTGATGTACTCATTGTATATACCCATAGTCTTCACATGGTGACCCTACTAACCCCATGAATGGGTGGTCCCACCTAGGCCTAAATGTCCTCATCAGAACCTCTGGAAAACATCCATACCTTTATAGATACTCTTCTAAAGATTGCATCATATCGGCCTACTCAGCTTGAGGTTATTCCATCCATTCCAACATTTGTCGTATTTAGCAACTATCACCCTCTTCCAAGGAGCATTTCTCTCTATCCCAAACCTCCACAGACATTTGCATAAAAGAGCACTATTCATAGTTTGGATTGATCTTGTGCCTAATCCCCCTTTGTCCATTGATTTGCAGATCCTAGACCAACTCACCCAATTAATCTTACTCTCTCCCTACACCACTTGCCATAGAAATTCCCTTTGAATCCGCTATATTCTATTTGAAACCAAAGTTGGGGCAGTAAACAAGGAGAGATAACAAGTTGTAAGGCTGGAGAAAATACTTCTTAAACAAACCAATTTTCCTCTTTTGAAAGATACCTTCATTTCCAACAAGAAAGCCTTTTCTCCATTCTCTTCTAAGACCGGGTTCCAAACCCTCTTAGAGTTCGACTTTTCCCCCAAAGGAAGCCCTAAGTATATGGTAGGAAAGAACCTAATCTCGTAACCCATGATGGAAGCCAACTCTCTTAGATTTTGAACTTGGCCCACCAGGAAGATCCTTGATTTGATTAGATTAACTTTAAGCTTTGAAACTGCATCCATTATAAGAAGAATGCATCTCAAATTCTGAATAGCCTCTTCATCCACTTCCAACATGAACAAGGAATCATTGGAAAACTGAATAAAAGAGCCCAGGGGGCACCCTTAGGCATGGTTTAAAAACTCAGATCATCCGGACCTGTAACTCGCGATCCCATAGGGATCGTCTGATCCAAGGCTGGATCGCCTGATCCCTACATGGGATCGTCCAATCCACACAAAAAAAAAAAAAAAAAAAATGAAAAACAATTTTTCATTTCCCCTCATATACTAAGTTTTTGTTTATTCAAGAATGCACAAACCCTTCCCTAATTCTCTATAAATATTTCTAAAAGTTTTGAAATAACATATAAGAGGTAAACCCCATGGTCTTGTAACAAACGATAGATCTAATCACTGTATTACATACTTTCCAATGGGGGCATTGCCCCTACCCCCCGTGGAACCCCCCCGCTAGCCATCCCTTGGACCACCCCTACATGGATGGTGGGGGGCAAGCGGCTCTGTCGCCCCTATAATATAAGGCTAGATTAAACTTCACCAACCCATTGGCTAGAATAATGAATCATGCATTATTTTTTATTTTATTTTTGTTCATATGATTTTGTGCATAGTTTAGTTTTTATGCGTCGATATATATGATAATATTGGATGTTTGGTTATACAATCTACAATTTTAAACTTATACGAACCTCGTAACCTTGTTTATACATGTATGATGCATTTAACATGCCTACAGTTATGTTCATCATTATTTATATGTTATTGTATTTGTATATAGTTTGGTTTTTCTACACCAAAAGTAATCATATTGGATGTCTGGTTATGAAATGTTCAATCTTAATATTTATAAATATATATGCTCATAACAATATTTATTTATGTATGATGCAACTAACATACTTAACATTGATGTTTTTCATTCAAACTTTTTATAAAAAGCATTATAAGAATATTAGGAATTTTTAGAATTTTTTTTTGGAATTTTTTGGCTTTCAATCGATTTCGGACCGAACGATCCAAAGGTGGATTGTCGATCCACGATCCGATCTGGACGATCCAATCCTGGATTGGTTTTAGGCCTAGACGATCTGGTTCGACGATCTGAATTTTTGAATTATGCCCTTAGGAGAGAAACCAACCAATAGCCCGCACAACTCCGCCCTCTTAACCAACTTGTTAAGATTAAGAAGCTCCACCACTATAAAGAAGAGGTAAAGAGATAAAAGAGTCACCCTACCGGAGACTTCTACTGTCTTTAAAGAAACCCTTGGGAATGCCATTAATCAGCACCGAATAGGAAGGAGAAGAGACACATATCTTCATCCAATTCCTCCATCTTTTCCCAAATCCCAACTTTTGCAAGCCTTCTCCACGTCAATTTTGCACACTACCCCTGACTTTCTTAATTTAATTCTAGCATCAATGCACTCATTAGCTAGCAGCGAGCAATCTATGATCTGTCTATTGCTTACAAAGGCATTCTAAGATTTCAAAATAACATCAGAAAGATCAACCTTAATCCTAAGGGCAAGAATCTTTGAAAAATGTTTGTAGAGGCATCCTACCAAGCTTATCGGGCAATAATCCTTAATCTTGGCAGCCCCCACCATTTTGGGGATTAGGGATATGAATGTTGCACTCAAGCTCTTACATCATTGATCCTTCAAGCAGAAAGCCTTGAAGGCAACCATAGCATCCACCCCCACCACATCCCAAAACTCCTTAAAAAATCTAATAGGGAACCCATCTAGGTCTGAGACTTTGTCCTCCTCCAAATTTTTAAGTGCTGCCACAACTTCCTCTTCCGAGAAAGGCCTTTCAAACCAAACTTGTTGATATGGACTAATTCCCTCAATATCTAGTTTATCAAGGTAAGAAATCTCATAATACAACTTTGAATAATACTCCACAATGTTGTCTCGAATAATAGCTTGGTCTAAAATTCACTTCTCGTTGATTTAGAGCTTCGACATAAGAGTTGATGGAACTTCTCATATTAGCTATCTAATGGAAAAAACAGATGTTTCTATATCCCTCTTTAAGCCAACAGACTCTAGACTTCTACCACTAATATATCTCTTCCATCTTCAGCAGCCTATATTGACCAACAGATTGTTGTCAAGACGAGCCTCAACAAAGACTTTCTTTTTCAAGTGAACAATAGGCTCCTAAGGTCAAAAGTGTCACCCACTGTATGCCAAACTTCATATACATATGAACAATAGATCAAAAGAAGCGACACAGTTTCATCACTATTCATACACAAAAGGTACACATTTGGTGGATGGAAACCTCTCTTGATCAAATAATCCACTGTTAGGATCTTGTCTTGAAGTGCCTTCCTTACGAAAAATTTTAGTTTACTGAGATTTGGTTGATGCCACATATCTTTCCAAGGCAACGAGAAAATCCCTTTGACCGCCTTCGACTCTCATAAAATTTAGATCTAAAAGGATTTCTAAAGCAGTATGAGTGGTTGATCAAGGCATTAGAAAGTTAAATATCAAAAACCACCATCACTTACCTCATCTCCATCAATGGACATGATCCAAGAACAATATTTGAAAGATGATGTTGTACTTAGTGACAAGACCAAATGGGAATAATGTGGTGCTTTGATATCAAGTTGATGTAGAACTAAAGAAGATTGAATTTTGGTAGAAATACAGTTTCGATGAGTAGTTTTGAGATACATGTAGTGAGGGTATTATTGTCATTAGAGTGGTATTGCATATACATATTGTATTGAAAACTATATTATACCATATAGTAATGGACATGATATATATATATATATATATAAAGTAAGGAACCATGGCTTATATGTTTGGAACAGATTCTATTTTGAGAGATTTGAAAAAGCACTATCTCGTTGAAAGGTTCTATAAATCTGCCTATACACACACACACACATATAGAGAGAGCAAAATACACATACGATTTTCCTCAATTTGTCCGCCCTCCGCTTCTCTTTTCTGGCCTTATTCTTCTTCCCACTAACTACAACATTCAGAGATTCAACTTGGTATCAGAGTAGAAGGATCAAGGTGGACACAAATGGAGATATTGAGACCCCCTTGCGGTTGACGTCAGCTAGCCATACAGCCTGACAGGTGTTAGGGCTTTTCATGGGTTTTGTATGTTAATAGTGAATTAACTCTCCCAAAGCCTTACGGTGTTAGGAGATACAAGAATCAATATACTTCAAAACTCCCCCTTCAAGAGGAATATTGTTCTCTCTTGGGAATACTCAAGGAACCAGAAGCAAATCAATAACACACACACACATGTGCAATACTACCTCCGAGAGAAAACTTTTACTTCCACAGAATTCAACTCATGACTTAGCTTGGCTCTAATACAATGTTAAAGTGAATTAACCAACTCTCCCAAACCTTACAGTGTTAGGAGATACAGGAATTAATATACTTCAACATAGTAGGTCTCGATTTTACAATAATTTTAAAGACCAGTGCTGGTGTTTTTGAATGGTTCTACGAATTTTTGGGAATTTTGATTACATTGTTTGATCAAGAAGTGTTTAGGTTGATTTTTGTGGTCGATTTACTCTATTACTTTCTAGAAATCGAATGGAACAAGTCCCATGCAATTCTGTGGTGTGTTAAGTAAGCAATGATGTTTTTATTGGAATAGGGTTACCCCCCCCTCCATCTTTTCAAATTTTCTGTGGTTGTTTGTATTCTGGCCACGATTTGGGCCTTCTCAGGGCTCTTAGAGCATGATAAAAGATTACTGTGAATGATTTGTGTGTAGCCAGGTGGCAGCCTGGTGTTTCGTTCTGGTTTTAAGTGATTTGTGGTGTTTCATACCTGCTAACTGTTGAACAATGCTGTTAGGCAATGTGGCCGCGAGGTATATGGGTGTGTTTGAGACCTGTGGAGGTCTGATTTTTTTCTGCAGTGTGTGGTGGCTGGTGATTGTTTGTGACAATGTCTGAAGTGAGCCAGACCTCAGGAGTATCAAGTGCTGGTGATGTGGGCAGCACTGGTATTATTGGAGATCCCTTGCAACTCTAGATTACAACTGTGAAATTTGATGGAAACAATTATCTCACATGTTCCAAATCCGCCCTCATTTATATTCAAGGCAAAGATAAAGATCATCTGCCAGGGGATGTTGAGATTCCCCTGAGGAGTGACCCTCGTTATCGCAAATGAAAGATGGAAAGCACCATTGTTATGGGATGGTTATTGAGTTCCATGAAGCCTGAGATCAACGGACATTATTTGTTTCTAGAGGCTGCCCATCAGAACTAGGATGCCTTATTTCAAACTTACTTCGAAGTTAGACACACAGCAAAGGTGTATGAACTACGACAAAGCATTGCACAGTTCAAACAAGGAGATCAACCTCTTTCAATATATTATGCCTGTCTTAGAAAGATGTAGGAGGAACTTGAACATTACACTACATATCGCCCATCTTGTGTATGTGATACTATTGCATACAAGAAGCATGTTGAAGAAATTCAGATTTTCAAGTTCTTAGTTGGCTTAAATTCAAAGTATGAACAGGTTCAGGTTCAAATCCTTGGAAAGGAGCCTCTACCTTGTTTAAATGAGATTTATTCATACATTCATAGAGAGGAAAGGCGAAGGGGTGCCATCAGTGTAACCCCTCAATTAGAGAAATCAGCACTTGCATCTACCTCTCATCGTGAAGGCCGTGGTGGACGGTTTAGTAGTTCATCAGAGGAAAGAGATAAGCTCAAGTGTGAGCAATGTAGGTGATCTAGGCACACTAAGGACAATTGTTGGGATCTCCATGGATGTTCCCAGGAGCAGCCTTCAGATACTTTTTAGCAAGGTGATTTGATAGTGGTAGAGGAGGTGGCTGTTTTAGAGGCAGCAAACTTAGTGCCCATTCTATAGCATCCACATCTTATGAGTTGCCTCATACAGCTCCTACGTCATCTGGATCTTCTGATGGTGATTTATCTCATAAGGAGATTTAGACCTTCCAACATTTTGTTTCTTAGCTCGAGCCTCCTTCGGCAGCACCTTCTACATCTTTTTTGACTCACTCAGGTACATTTGCATAAGTTTTATCCACGTTTGTTTCTACTCCCCAGAGTTCCTGGATTATTGATTTAGGAGCTACCCATCACAAGACTGGTATGTCTTCCATCTTTAGATCTTATCATACTAGTTCTAGGAAAAATAAAGTATGTATTACATATGGTTTCTACTCATCCGTTGCTAGGCATGGTGATATTCCTGCCACTTCTAACTTAATTTTATCTTTCGTTCTCTATGTTCCCAATTTCACATTGAATTTGTTATCCATTAGCCATCTCACCAAGAGTCTTAATAATTGTAGTGTTAACGTTTTTTCCTTCTTATTGTGTGTTGCAAGACTTGGTGACGAAGAGAGCTATTGGTATGGGGCATGAAAAAGACGGTCTCTATCTCTTGGATTCTAAGTCTTCAGTAACGTCTCTAGCAATAAAATGGAACATCTCTCCTACTTAAGATGAGTTGTTACAATGGAATCATCTACTTAGCCACCCATCTTTTTTTTTTTTGTTAGGAAAGATGTTTCCTTAGTTTAATTTTTCTACTACCAGTTTTCATTGTGAACCTTACCAATTGACAAAACACTGTCGTTCAATTTATCAAATCAGTATTAATAGAAACTTGTCTTCATTTTCAACAATGCATTCAAATGTGTAAGGTCCTTTCCCTATTACTTCATTGTTTGGCTTTAAATATTTTTTTCACTTTTGTGGATAACTATTCTAGAGTTACATGGGTATATTTGTTAAAGAGTAAACATGATGTATGTGTTGCATACTGATCTTTTTATACCATATTGTTTCATAGATCACTACCTAGTAGATTCTCCAAACATTTCAACTCACTGCTCTAGAGGCTTCCACTCGTTTCCCTAAATAGTTTCAACTCGCCTCACTGCACTTCTCACTACTTGGGGAAGCAGAATGGAATTAGCTTCTCAAACAAGCTTTGCAAAAAGCAAGCTTCCCACCTTGTACCAAGCTTCCCTACAACTATGGGTAGGGCATCTCTTCAGGGAGAAAAAAGTTAGATGAAGGGTTATCTTCCTCCATTCCACTTCCTATTCCTATTATTTAGTATCATTTTGATGGTGGTGATGTTAATGGAAGGGGCAAGTCTGAACTGCAAGTGTCAAAAAGTAAAGTGATCAGAACCAGAATTCTCATGTGCCTATCTAGGAATATTCTTTGGATCCAACTCTTGAAGCAAGTAACACTTCTTCCTCTCTTGAGTCCTTGAATGATTCTAATAACCCCATTTCTCTTAGAATGGGTGTTAGGTCATGTACTAAACATCCTATGTCTAACTTTGTATCTTATGATGCTTCGTCACCCTCTTTTCATAGTTTCTTTATTACCTTGTCTTTTGTCTTTGTCTCTCGCAGTGTATCTAAAGCCCTTTCACAACCTAGATGGAGGGTTGCTATGAAGGAAGAGATGAGTGCATTACAAAAAAAAAAAAAAAAAAAAAAAAAAAACCTTGCATGGGAGTTAGTATATCTTCCCACAGGGAAGATGACAGTTGGATGTAAGTGGGTGTTCACAGTGAAGTACAAGTCAGATGGTTCAATTAACAGATACAAGGTGTGTCTAGTTGTTAAATGATACACAAAGTCCTTTGCTATTGACTATGAAGAGACATTCACCTGGCCACTCCTTTTGTTTGATGTTAAAAACACTTTCCTACATGGATTTCTAGAAGAAGCGTATATGGTTACACCACCAAATTTTCAAATGCCAAAAGCCAAATGCTAAAGGGAAGTAAGTACATTGAAGAAAGCTTTGTATGGGTGAAACAGTCACCAAGTGCTTGGTTTGAGAGGTTTAGGACAGCATTGGTGAAAACTGGTTATGAACAATGTTAGGAAAATCTTACTTTTTGTGAAAAGAGAAGGGCAAAGGGTGACAATACTTATTGTATGTGTGGACGATATAGTAGTCACAGGGATGATGAAATGAAAATTGCAAGACTCAAGGGTAGCTTGGCAAAGGAGTTTGAAATTAAAGATCCTGGTTCACTAAAGTACTTTCTGGGGATTGAGGTCACCAAGTCAAAACAGGGGATTTTCCTCTCTCAAAGAAAGTATGTACTAGACTTATTGAAGAACTTAGGAATGATGGGATGTAACCCTTGTGTCATGCTTATTGAGTCCAAGCATTGACTCAAAGGAGATGACAATGAAATGTTGATAGATGCGGGCAGATATCAGCGTCTTGTGGGATGCCACATATACTTGTCTTTGACTAGGCCAGATATCACATATGTTGTAAGTGTGATCAGTCAATTTATGCATTCTCCTACTCAAGATTATATGGAGGCAGCATACAAGATTCTAAGGTACTTGAAGGGTTGTCCAAAAAAAGGTGTTACCCATAAGAGACATGATCATCACAAAGTGGAAGTGTACACTAATGCAAACTAGGATGGATCTTTGACAAATCATGGATCTACTTCTGGTCATCGTTCATTTGTGTAGGGTAATCTCATCACATGCCGCAGCAAGAAACAATTAGTGGTTGCAAGATTAAGTGAAAAAGATGAATTTAGATTCATGACACATGGAATATGTGAGCTCCTATGACTGAAAATGTTACTGGTTGAACTTGGCTTTCCAATAAAATGATCTTAAGTCTCTATTGTGAAAATATAGTTTCCATCAATATTGCATATGATCCAATGCAACATGATGAACTAAGTATGTGAAAATAAATCAGTACTTATTAAGGATCATTTCAAGTCAGGCTACATATGCATACCATTTATTTAGACAAAGCATCAGCTTGTGAATATGTTTATCAAAAGACTCGGTGGTTTTCAGTTTTCATATCTAGTGAATAAACTGGGAATGCTGAATATCTATTCACCAGCTTGAGGGTAAGTGTTGACATACACATATTAAGGGTATTATTGTCATTGGACTGGTATAACATATACATATTGTATTGCATACTATATCATACTATACCATATAGTAATGGACAAGATATACATATATATATATATATATATATATATATATATATATAGAGAGAGAGAGAGAGAGCGAGAGAGAGAGAGAGCAGAATACTCTCATACGATTCAACTCAATTCGTATGCCCTTCTCTTCTCTCCTCTCTCTTTTTTTCTCCTCTATTCTTTTTCTTCTTCTTCCTCCTACTAACTGCAGGATTTAGAGATTCAACTAATAGAACAGGGTTTTAAGAGATTTTAAGGGAGAATAATGAGAAATCAAAGTAAAGAAATATTTAATGGTTAAAAGGTTGATAAAGGGTAGTGACAGGGTTAAAAGAAAATTATAGATGGGCTTTAGGATTGAAACTATGAAGGAATGGTTTATATGAGAGGATGCTAGATTCGATTATAAAGGAATAGATTTGAAATTCAATAAAACTTTTGAAAAACTAGAGATTAACAACAAAAACTGTAATAGACAAATTAGGGGTTAAAGTAATAACAGAAAAAATAAAGAAGAAGAATAAAGAAAGAGAAGACAATAACAACTAGAATCACACTAATTTCTGCATAGGAAATAAGGCCTAGGGTTCAAGGCAATCATACCTTGGGTTAGACACATTCACACTTTCAAGAGCTTTAGCAATTTCCCCAAGAATTCAATCATTTGATGTAAAATTCTACGGTACAAAGTTTATATATAGCTTTTACATCCCATACTTCCAAATCCTACTACAACCATATTTCCAACAACAACAATAATAATTATAACAAACAACGACAGCCTTATCCAAACTATTTGAGGTTGACTACACAAACCCTATTCTGCCATTCCACTCTATTTAGGGCCACATTTGTCGTTAAATCACAAGTTGCCATGTCACTCCTTACTACTTTAACCCAAGCCAATTTTGGGCTCCATCTTCTCCTTCTAGAGCCTTCGACTTGCATTGTCTCCCTCCTCATTAGTGCAGTCATTGGATTTCGTTGCACATGACCAAACCATCTCAGTCAACTTTCCTTCATCTTATCACCTATTGGTGCTACACCTAAGCTCCTGCAAATGGATTCATTCCTAATTCTATTCTTTTTAGTCTTGCCGTTCATCAATCTCAACAAGCTCATTTCAGCCTCATTCATTCTATATGCATATTGTTAGTTGGTTGTTCAACATTCTACTCCATAAAACATGGTTGGTCCTATAGCTATCTTATAAAATTTTTCCTACGATTTTAATGGTATTCGTTTATCATACAACACTCCAGAAGCACCTCTCCACTTTAACCATCTTGCTCTAATTCTATGAGCAACATCATCTACAATATCTCCCTCCTTGTGCATGATTGAGCCAAGATAATGAAAATAGTCACTCTAGAGTATCTCTTGGTTATCAATCTTAACAACTCCCTCATTTCTAGTCCTAATTTTTCTAAACTTGCATTCCATATAGTGTTTTAGTCTGGTTTATTTTAAAACCATTTAATTCTAAAACATTCCTCCATAGTTCTAACTTGGCATTTACCCCCTTTATAGTCTCATCAATCAAAATATAAAATCATCAACAAACAACATACACCATGGCACTTCCTCTTCTAAGTTAAAAAGGTACAGATTCAACGCTGATCCCTGAGGCAAACATATTGTGGTCGCAAACTCGCTTGTTTCTCTCCCGATTGTCATAACATTAGTTATTACTCCATCATACATATCCTTAACAACGTCAATATATCTGCTTGAGACCCCTTTCTTTTCTAAAACCCACCAAATGATCTCTCTTGTACTCTTATCATATACCTTTTCCAAGTCAATAAAGACCATGTGAAGATCTTTCTTCTTCTCTCCATACTTTTTCATCGTTAACCAAGATAGGAAAATAGCTTCAGTCATCAATGTCCTATTAATATTATAGCCATAACTTTCTCAAATCACATTGGGAAAGATCTTGGATTTGTTGGAAAAGTAACTGCAAAACCTTTTAAATGGCACCAAAAAGGGTAAGCTTTGACCTATCAAATTAAGACCTAAAGAAAAGTGACAAAACAGAATGATTCCTTTCGCAAAAAATAAAATAAAATAAATAAATATTATAATAATAAATCTATTCTACTTGGAAAATAAATGAAAACCCCAAATTGACCGACAAAAAACTAACCTAGATTAATCCAAAACTATAAAAAAAAAATGGCAGTCCCAATGCACGAGGC